>VUQH01034648.1:10331-20437 GCA_015106775.1 Etroplus canarensis
AAAAGGTGAACGGATGGTCTCTACATGCATGGTTCTGTTAGAATTGGCCTTGTTTTTGGACATCAGGTATCCTTATTCTGAGTTTCTCACACTGAACTCACTTTGTACTTCTCATTGAGCTCACTGTGCGTAAAATATGTCCTTGTATGTTCCAGAACTATAAGACAACATAACCGGTCAGAACTGGTTTGTATGCTGGGGGACAGGCTATATTTTGTCTTTATTATTTTTTGTCGTGTTAGCTACACGTCTGAAAATCAACACTCACACACATTGTTTATCACATTCCAAGAACAAGACATGGACAGTGCTTGGCCTGTCCACGTCAACAATAGGTGGCCAATTACAGTCGTGTATAAGTTGACCTCTGTAAGGGGCAAGGCCCAGCCCAAGAAGATAAATGTGAATTATTCCCTGAAATCGGGGTTTATTCTGGCTGAGTTCCTGCGGGAGCTCTGACACTTTGAGTCCAGCACTGCTATATACTTTACCTGTGACCGCAATAAATATTTTGTATCTGAATGGAAGATTTTTCTGGTTTGTTCTTGGGTTTCCGATAAAAGAATTGGGGCTAACAATCCTTTGATAATATTATGCACTGTAGATGATGGAATATTCAAAGTCTTTGTAATTTTATGTAGAGGAACATTATTCTGAAACCACTCCACAATCTGTAGGCACAGTTTCCAGCAGATTGCTGAACCTCTGCCCATCTTTACTGCTGACAGACTCAGCCTCTCTGAGGTGTTCTTTTTATATCAAAATCACATTACTGGCCTGATGTCAATTAACTTTATTACTTGCAATATACTCCTCCAGCATTTTTAAGCACCACTTGCTTTTTTAACCTTTTGTTGCCCTGTTCCAACTTTTTTGAGATGTGCTGCTGCGGTCAAATTGAAGATGAGCTCGTATTGTTCATGAAATAGTAAACTGTCTCACTTTCTCACTTTCAACATTTGAATGTTTCCTGTGTTCTTTTATGAATAAAATATTGGTTTACTAGTTTTGCAAATCCCTGCATTGTTTTTTTTTATTTAAAAATAAAGAGAATCCTTTCTTAGTCCTACAGTGGGGAAATTAACATTTACACAGCTTTTGAACTTTTTTGGAATTGTGGTTGTATCTTGAGTCTTATGTTTTAAACCATGCAGCCTAAAAGCACATAAAGTATTTGCAAAATAATTTTCTGGACGATTTACAATAATGTCCGCGCTTGGATGAAACTTCGCCTTTTTTCTGACTCTGTGTTCACATGTGTGTGTGCAGAATATTTATGATGTGTGCCACCAGATTTGCAGAATTACATAAAGAAAGTAAACTTTGCGGGCTGATTGTGCTGTTGGTGTTTATGGATTTTCTCAGGAAATACAGTAAAAGAATATAGTCACAGTTTTTGTAAGGAAAATATGAGTTGAAACACTTAAGCAGCCAGTGATCGTCCAACTGTTTGGTCTAACATTCCCTGCAAGTGGTTTGACTGTTACAAATAGTTTCTGTCCGTGGCTTTAAAAAAAAAAGAACCTTATGGATTAAGTTAGTGTTTTCTCACACAGGAAATTGCATGTCTGTTGGGAGGATTGTGGGTCAGCGTCCTCTTCATAAATCACTGCTCCAACAGTGACCACGTACTAACTTCGTGTTACATAAAATCACTCCGCTGCCCTCAATTTGTACTTAAACAAACTCTTGTTTTCAGCAAATGGTGCCACATTTGATTTAAAAACTATACATTTCCAGCAACATTCACGCTACCCTGAGCTGACTTCAGTTTACGGCAAATCTACCTGCTGTTTAATGCTCTCCTGTGAATAGGACTTTTTTCGATTTTCATTGGCTTTTGTTTTTAATGCGTGTCTTTCAGTCCAATTATTCCCAGTGAAAAGAGAAAAGTTGAACGACATACAATTCCTCCAGGATATTCCATTTTAGCAGACGATCTGTGTTTTGCTTTGCTAATCCACATTTATGCCACCGTGTATTGAGATAATAACACAGATTAAGCCTACTGCAAACATTCAGCTCCATGTCATTTCATCGATCAGCCAACGCCACCCTGTAAATCCCCCAGCAGAGTGCCGTCATTAAAGTGTTTTTGGAGCGAAATTGGGGTATTTGGCTCGAATTTTGTATTTATTTTCCACATTTAATTGGACAAATGAATAGCATTCCACCCTAAGAGCATAGTGGCATTATTGTTCTCTGAGAATAAACACAGAGGGGTCCTTCGTGGACTATAAAACTCCAGAATAAACACCGCTCTCAAAGCCCAGTATTGAATGTCTGTTTATGACTTGTAATATGAAGTGCAGAGCTCTAAAATCACTAATTACATCAGCTATGTGGATTTCTGGGGAGAGTTCTTCTGTGTTTGTGTGTGTGTGTATATGTGTGTGTGTGTGCAGGCTTTTAAACTTAAGTCCAGCGCGTTTTGTGCCCTGATGGCTGTCTCGTGCCTTAGTGAATGCTTCGGCCTTTTCTAAAAACATAGATCCATTTGTTTAGTTTTAACTCCATGCCTGTATGTGTTATGTGTGCGTGTGTGTGTGTATGTGTGTGCTCCAGTACTACAAGCTTGTTAGGTGTGTTCCACACATGTGTGTGTGGCTTCATAAGGGTATGCAGAGGGCTGACCTCGGCACAGGGTGGGAGGAAAAAAATGGTTTCCTCTCCCCTGATCTTTGCAGACTGTGGTTATTAAAACATGTTTCCCTCTTCCGCTGAGATGAAGGAAGGTGAGCTGGCGACCCCATCAACATGTTCAGCACCATCAAAACCTGCCTTGGAAAGCCAGCAACCCACCTGGTTTTCCGTGAGTGGAGTCATCCACTCTGCCACGGCAAGATGTGTTGCTGCCTTCAAATTCAAGTTGAGCAAGTATTTTTCATGAATTGGTGAAATGTCTCACTTTCAATATTGAATATGTTTTCTTTGTTCTTTTATGAATAAAACATTGGTTTATGAGATCTGCAAATCATTGCATTGTGTTTTTTTTTTTTAATTTTATACAGCATCCCAAACTTATTGGAACTGGGTTCATATGTTTCCCACATGATCTTATGGCATCTATAATTTAATCTTGTGACATCTTAAAATCTGTTTTGATTCACATCTTCAGTGTATTTGAGTAAAATATACTTTTAACTCAATTCAAAGAATTCAAATCTAGTTACCACCTCAATAACATTGTGTTTTTAGCAATTTACACAGCATCCCAATCTTTCAGTACTTAAATTGATCCTAACATGTATGAAATTCTATTCAGTTCTCTATTCACATCATTTTTGACTTGTTTTAAAATTCATCTGACATCATCTGCATCCTAATTGTTAGTTTTAGCATGTAGATATATAATGGTATCATTAGGGTACATCTGGCAAGTTACAGTAAGTGGACTAATTCCAAGTAAATCATTAATATCGAAATTAAACAACAGCTGTCCCAAAGTTGAAGGCACTTGAGGTACTCCAAATTATTATTAACTATTTGTAAAGTTTCATTATCCACTCAAACACATTATTTTCTATATGTGAGATGTGATTTTATCCACTGAATTCCACTTAGTAAAAAACTGAACTGTGATAACTTGGTAACTAGAACCTCATGGTTGCAAGAAAGTCAGACTTTAATGTTGCATTTTTAAAAAAAATCTATTATTATTAATATTATTATTATTATACAATTTGAAAGACATCAAGTACTCAGGCTTAACCCTTAAAATTAACTTAATATCTTTGTATTTTAGCTGCATACACGGCTGCATGTATTCAAAAATCAACTGCAGGAGAAGAGACAAACACAAGCATCAAGGAAGCAAGTCAAAAAAAGTCTGAGGACAGCTGAAGGATGGGGGGAGAAAAGCAGAGAAGATGCAAAGAATGGAAACATTCATAACTCTCCGTGCACAGCTATGCAGTTAGTGGTCAGTCAGCCCTGTTGGCCGCCTCTGCATGCACCATCACCTCATCACTCACCAGCCTGCCTGGACGCTCAGCAGCCACCGCCCGCTCCTCCCGCCCTGCTGCTGCTGAAGCAGCCACATTACAACTGCGTCCCAGCAGAATGACCCGTCACCTCATATCTCAGAGCAGGTATGGGCTCATTCATGAGTGCTGGACACAGATTTAACACGAGGCCAGTCGGTGGGATGACTGGTGGCCTGGCAGGCTGATGGATGGCCTGCCCGTAGGTTGAAGCTGTACTGCTGTCTGACTGGACGCCATGTCGATGGTGCTGAGGTCATCGCAGACAGATGAATCAAAATGGGCTGCTGGTAAAAGGTCCAAGACATGAGATGTTGAAATAATGAGCTAGTTGGCTTGTTTAATTAGGAGTAAAGCAAGATGAAATCACATTCAGAGTTACAAAGGTTGTGTAAATTTTAGACTGAATGTATACAGCAACTTTTAACCTTAGTGGTTTCACAAAGTGTCTCATGTAGTCATTCACCTACACTCTTAAACACAGCAGCAGAGACATCACGCATAGCCCTGCAGGTGACCCTGTGATCAGTGGACAACCTGCTCTACCTTCTAACAAATCATAAGGAACACAAATAAACAGAACAAAGTCATTTTGGACTATTTATTTTTATCCTGCACACTGCTGCTCAAAAACTTTTGACAACCAGTATACATTTTTTTTTAATGCAAATCACTTTTGTTACATAAGTCCAGAATTACATTAGTTAGAGAAACTCAACTCAGATTTTGAGAATTTTAAGAATTTGCTTAAGCATTTCAAGGATTCTGCTGAAGAAGTAAATATTTGCAAATGATTTACAAATGCATACATAATTTAATCAAAAGCCCAGAAATTTCCTAAGCAGTCACCCACTGCAGTTGGTAAAATGCTGGGGATTATTTTCAGCAGTGGATAAATATCCAAGTGAGATCTAAAGAGTACTGAGAACCAATAAGCCTCTCCTTTAGCACCTTAATAAGTCATTGTAATACATACAGAACATATTTTGCCTTTTTTCCTGCTGAAAAAAGTAAGGTCTTCCCCGATCTTGATGTCTGAAACCTCTATATATCATTATGCATTTATGGAGCCAATGCACCGTAGCATCATGAATGGTGGTTTTAACCCGTGTGCTGTTAAAAAACCTGACAGCCTCTCTCCTTCTAGCCCAGAGGATGCCGTGTCCGTAATTTCCAAAAGGAATTCTAGGTTTTGATTATTCGGACCAGTGGAAAATTTTACACTTTGCACGAGTCCATCTTAGGTGTAGTGGTTTACACAGTCACCTTGCAAGTGAAAGGTCAGGAGGGGACACAAGCCCATCCCACCATCACAGGGTTGCGTCAGGAGGGGCATCCGCTGTAAAAACTCTGCCAAATTACTAATGCATTTTATCTGTTGTGTGCTTAATTCCAACTTAAATAAAAAGAAGGTGGCAGAATGGACGTAGAACCTTTTATTTTATTTTCTCAGTATTTAACAATTTTTTTAAATGTGTTGCTGGCATAAAATTCGAAATGAGTACACAGTACCAGTCAATCATTTTGGACACACCTGAGGACATAGATGCTTCTCATTATTTTCTCAAATCTTTGACTACTGTACACAGTGAACACGAAGCCAGTGTGCTAAATTATTTATAAATATAGAACACTTTGGGAAAAGTAAATTTCTTAAAATCTGTTATGAAAACGTAACAGTCATAAGAAATTTTAAGGTGACGTCTCCAGTCATCCTGATGATTGTGTGGGTGTTTTCAAAGGTGGATTTGTGGGTTAGTTTTCATCTCACTGGACTGTTGAAAAATTATTCCAAAACAATCATTAAGAAGCAGAGTAAGCTTGGACCAAAAGTTGGTAGAAGGCACAATTTTTGGGTTCAGTGTGGTCACTGAAGAACTTAGTTGATGTTGTTTTGTTGCTGTTTTTAAAAAAAAATTGGAAAATAATAAAAATTAAAGAAATACTCCACTGTGGCCGAGTGTGTCCAAACTTTTGATCAGTACTGTTTAAAAAAAATCAATTATGGGGATTAAATCATTGGTTTACATTTTACCCAGCATCCCAACTTTTTTTTTGGAAACACAGTTTCACTGTGTTCTAACAGCATACCCTCAGTGTAATCAAAGCAGAGAAAAACAGATGCCTTTTCCTGGATATATTTACATTAAAAGCATTAATAGATCAAATTCAATATATTAATACAGCATGGACACATCACGAGTGCCACACTCCCAGGTTGTTATAGCACTCCTCTTCAGTCACACTGTTTAAAAGTTGCTGTGTGAACTCGTCAGTGGAGGAGCAGATCTGTTTGTAAGAGGAGGCCCATCACTGCCAACAGCATCTGTCTCAGCTATGGGTCATACACATTTATAGCTCATATCACATTCACCGGCTATAGACACTGCCAGATCAAGTCAGTGTTTGTGAGTCCATCATGTCCCGCTGTGCATAATGTCACGCAGCAACATACGATGACAGACTATAGCTATGGAAACCATATACAGTAACACAACCTCCTGTCCATCAATTTATAATGTATATACAGACTGTTAAACAGCACATGGTGGCAGAGGCATTAATGCTCATTGCCTGGTAGCTCCTGCCAAGGAAGAAATGTGTTTTACACATCCCTTTAGATTACAGCTACAGTACATAGTGAGAAGTGCATCACCTATAAAAACCTTAAGTTCAGCATCACTGATAATAAATCCAGATTTTCTTGTGAGTGCTTCCTTGACCAACACAGATGGCAGACATGTGTCAGTGCAGAGGACTTCCCCTGGCCTGACTATCTCTGACTTGAGGCCAGTAGCCACTGCTGTGTTTGCCCAACTGTCTACCATAATAGACTGAGCTGCAACAGGAGGCCTTTGATCTCTTAACATGGACTAAGGCATGAGTTCAGATACCAAAATGGGCGAGCTGAAACACGTTTAAGAAAAGACAAGACTGCCATCTAGTGATTAGTCTTTCAAAAACAGAAATGTGAGCGGCTGCAGCCTTTCAACAGTATTGGACTGATTTCTCAACTTTGTAAGAGTGAAGGTTTAGGATATTTAAGATTTGAAGGCAAATAAACTACAAAAGTGAAGGTGACAGACCATGTAGAAGTTTAGATCCCATGTCTGTGACATAAAATACATGTTGCACCTGCTTATTCCAATCAAATGTCAATGTAAAACCTATTCCAGCAAGGCCAGGTCAGCTTACAGATGGATGACACAGTAAAAAGGTCCAGCACCCAAAACAAATCCTTGGATAAACTATTCTTTTAAGTTGGCATTTGAACTGGGCCCTACCACTTAATCATTGATTTCAGGTGTTTTATTCAGTCCCATTGCCACAGGTGTATCAAATCAAGCACCCATACAGTTTGCCTTTACAAACATTTGTGAATGAATGGGTTATTCTAAAGAGCTCACTTAATACAAATGTGAATCTGTAATAGGATGCTACTGTTTCAACAAGTCAGTTTTTGGAAGTTATTCCCTCCTAGATGTTTTTTGATCAACTATAAGTGGCATTGCTGCAAGGTGGAAGCATTTAGGAACCACAGCAGCTCAGCCATAAAGGGGCAGACCAAGTAACGTAACAGACTGGGGTCACAGAGTGCTGAGGCATACAGTGGATAAAAGTTACCAACACTGCCGACTCAATAACTGCGGAGTGTCAAACCACCTCTGCCATTAACATAATAACAACTGGCATTGCACAGTCGAGTAGTTGCATGCAAGTCTTACATCACCAAACACAATGCCAAGCATTGGATGGAGTGGTGTAAGGCAACGTGCCACTGGACTTTGGTGCAGTGGTAATGTGTTCTATGGAGCGACACATCACACTTCTCTATCTGGAAGTCTAATAGACTAGTCTGGGTTTGGTAAATGCCAGCAGAACATTACCTGCCTGACTGCATTGTGCCAACTGTACAGTTTGGTGGAGGAGTGATAATGCTATGAAGTTGTGTTTCTGGGGTTGACCTGGGCCCCTTAGTTCCAGCGGAGGGAAATCCTAATGCTTCAGCTTACCAAGACATTTGGGATAATTCTAGGTGGAAAAACTTGACTGGCCCGTACAGATCCCTGACCTCAACCCCATCTAACGCATTTTGGAAGAACTAGAAGGGAGACTGTGGGCTAGGCCTTTTCATCCAGTATCAGTGGCTGACATTACAAATGGCCTTCTGGACAAATGGGCAAAATTTCCCACAGACACACTCCAAAATGTCATAGAAAGCAATACCTTCTTCTGTACAATTTAGTCTATTGCAATAGCAGAGTCAAGACTCGAATCCTGAGGAAAACACTGTATACTAACTTTAAAGATAACAAGGCTGAAAATGAGCTATGGAATAACAGGCTTGCAGGCACACTGGTATGCAAGATGTGGCAATAAAGCTAGGACTGTTTGCAAGAACGGTACAGACGAATGAAGTGGGAGAAAATCTGTCATCATTTACACTGCATAACATTCTGTTACTGAAGCAAAAACACGGTGAAAATGGTGCTTTGGGATTTCATATTCTGCACAGACCATTTAAAACTGTATTTTGTACTATTACCTCACTACAGGGTCAGTGAAATGTCGTACATTTTGGCACAGATTAAGGTGAAAGAAGCTTGTAGATTTAAAGCGTTTGAATTTTTCCCCTTTTATTCAGTTCGCAATGATTAATCTGAACCACAGCTTGGTGCTAATGCACTGCCAGTGTCGTTTAAGTGTTTGAGTGTGCGGCCTGGGATTTTCCTGAAGAATTTTTAATTTAGGTAGGTGAGACATTTACAACTTCGAGACTAAATCCAGACCCATAAAGAGCTGCTGCGCCCCTCCCCCCCTCGGCCCCTCTAAATACAGAGTTAATTTGTTTTTTGTCTGCTAAGAGATTAAAACGTGAACAGTGAGCGAGAGGTGTTTTAAAGGGTTCATTTCATTATTCCAAAAGCGCCCCACGGTCAGGAAATAAACACACTTGTGGAAAATGAAGTGCCTGATGTGGGCGTGAAACTGAAAGCATTCAAAAACCTACTCTGCTCACATTTGTGCACTACACAGAGCTGAAAACCAAGATTTTCTCCCATGCTATGAAATATATTTACCCCATCTACCAGGCCTTGGGATAATAAATTCAGGATAAGTTACTAGGGCTATAAAGTCAAGCCATATCTCCCCTATTCCAGTGGTGGCTGGCTGCAGTGAGGCCAACTGGAATCAGGGGACTTGCTCTGTGGGGCAGGATGGTAACAACCAGGTGGTCTCGAGCTCAGGTAGTCTCTGACAGCTTTCAAAACTACTGCCACGTCGAGACAATCTTTGGCCTTGGTTTGGCTCCAGGCCTTGAATGGCTCCCTTTGGGCTTGTAGGTCAGACACCAGCTTAAATCATACATGTCCTTTTGTGTTTGTGGTGAGCATGAATGGAGTACTAATGCTGCTTTAAACACATATCTATTTAGAGTTTAAACATAGCTGAATGAATTTTATAGATACCTGAGGAAGCAGAGGGAACTGTTACTTGTCCATGCTATGTTTCTTTCTGCCATCGAGGATTTACTTGTTTTGAAAGCACTCCATAAAACCTCAAGTACTGTGAGAAAACCTCAGACAGTTTATTTGAGAAATGAAGCGTGTCACTGAATAACACTTTGTTACATCCGAACAGGATTTCATAACATATAAAAACCAACAGTGTGAACCCTGTGGTCCAAAAATAAAAACTTGAAGGAGTTGGGGAGTGGGTGTTTATACACAAACAATAAGAAATGTTCATTTTAATTCAAGCAATGGTCAGGACGACTCTCTCCCTTTTCCTCCTCTTCTTCTTCTTTTCCTCCAGTCGACCTGTGGCATCAGCGAAGAACATCACGTCCTCTATGCTCTCGATCTCCCGCTGGAGGAACTGCAGGGCTGCACTGTTGAAGCCCATCACATCCTGAAATTGAAAGAAACGAAGAGAAATGAGAAGCAAAGATAATTCCAATGAAGGTCAAAGTGACAAACAGGTTCGCTTGGTCACATTTTACCAAGCCCCAGATGTCACTTACTCTGATTTCGCGCACTTTTGAGAGCGTATTGGTCCGTAGCTCATCGATGACAGACAGAAGCATCTGGTTACTGGAGATCTGACCAAAATGGATCCTAG
>VUQH01034652.1:4749-15795 GCA_015106775.1 Etroplus canarensis
TGTGGCTTTATTTGTGCTGTGGCATAGGCTAGGGCCCCTCGATAACGAAGACTCCTGGCCTGGATGTGACCGTCTGTGAGGCTCTTTGACTTCTCCGCTGATTTAAATCCTCATTAGTTTGTCTAATTCAGCCAACCAATGGCAAGAAAAGCAATGACTTTCTGTCTGTATTTCACACATTACAATAAGCAGTGGAATGTGATTGGGTTGTCACTGATGTTCTGGTAAAGCTATTTCAGGAAACTGCAAGCCTCTTTGCAACCCACCTCCACCCTAACGTCTTCGTTTGTGTCTCATTCAATCAGTGTCATATAGACTGTCGGCTCTGCTCTACACGCGCGATATCAATAAAGCTGAATTGAACGTTACCCCTCCACTAACAGGTGCCACGATGAAGAGATTTCCAGCGTTATTCACCTATCGGTGGAGCCTAACACCACGTTTCCACTGCAGGCGTTTTTTGGCACGCTCGTTCACATTAGAATTTAAATGTGACCGCCATCAGACTCCAGGGGGAACGCTCTCCTGCCCCTGAAGAAGAAGACGTGACGTGACACGCAGTGTTTACAGAAGTCAATATGGATGCCACGCGTGACCCCTAATTGGCAGCAATTAGGGGTTCTGTGTCTCGCTCAAGGACGCTTTAGCATGTAGACTGGAGCAGCCGGGGATGAGGAGGACCCGGCAGCCGTGGCTCCTGAGCCTTCGTTGGCTTCTGAGGACCAGTCATGACTCCATCAGACCTGCTGTCACCGACGTAACAATGTCTTCTTGACAGCCACCTTTCTGATGGGGCTTCAATGGACAGTAGATGGAGCAACTGAAGGGCCAGTGGGACTTACTTAAGGACATGACTTTCGCCCGCTGTAGACCTGCCACTTCTTTGTCTTTTGTCCTCCACTTGTCCGCCACTTTTTCACAATTTTTATTTGTTCTGTAGGCATCTTTCTCACCAGGTGCCCGGGTGCATCAGCTGGAACCGAAGCTGCATGGAAAAACAAGTTATTTTTAACCACCGGGCCAGTACGGTGGGCACACCGGCCACGTGAGCCCTTTATCCTACACGCGGTTCCAGCTGCAAGGTGGTTCTAATTGGCAGCGGGACAAACGCGGGGCGTCATTCGGAAACACGTTTTTGCTCATTGTTTGCTTTTATCTTTGTTGAACAGGTGTGCGGAGCCGCGGCGCTCTTTGAACTTACGGAGCTGACAATAAATATAGGCATTTACTTCCATCTGAAAGCGTCTTTCATGCTCCAGAGATACGAGCTGCTCTGGCGAAAAAAAAAAATAAAAATTGCCCGTGTTCCGTGAAAACAGCAGAGAGATGAAACGCATGCAAGATGGATCATCTCAGACATCCATGGTGGCGCTGGTTCCTGCGCGGCCATTGCTACTGTAGCTTATCTGGAGCGAGACAGGTGGTCAGTGGGTGGAAACTGGTCCCATTTACATACTAATTTATGGTATTTATGGACAGAGCGCTGATTTCAGCCTTCAGCACCGGAGGTCATAATAGGTAGACTCAGTGATGTGCTTTTTCTGCTGTTTCTTTCATCTGCTCGTGTTGAGGTGCAGAGTTTGTGCCGCCTTCAGTGCTGATGATATATAAAAAATAAAATAGGAATAAATCCACACAGGGAAAAGACAACCAAGAAGAGCCAAAATCCATATCTGAAGCTGTTTTTTAAGCCTTTATTCAGTGGGACAGGAGACAGGGAGGGACACACACGGGGGTTATCTGAGGTGGACTTGAGCCAAGGCCCCTGCAGCAAAGACTAAAGCTTTCTGTAGTTCTAGTCCTGTAGGTGAGCTATAGTGCTGTCCCAAGTAAAGACAGGTTAAATACTCAACACATTCCCCTCTGTGGGCTCCCGGGTCCACGGGCTGTCAGTGTGAGGTACAGTGGACGTAGAACGTGAACACACCCCTGTCGAAACACCGGGTTTGAACGAGACTCCGATAAATCATTTCAACACTGTTTCCACCTTTCATCTGACCTGCAGCCTGTACAACCCAACCGAAAAAGAAACAAACTGCTAGGGGCGGAAATATAGAAATATCTACAGTAGAAACACCTTGCACTTCATCGACGGCATTCAGTCTTTCACCAACTCTGATTAACCTCAAATAAAGTTCAGCAGGATTTTCCTGATGACGTCTCCGTTACTTCCTACAGGACGGTTCACGGACTGTTTCCTGTCCTGAATGGCAGCATTTTATGGAATACGGAGAAAATCATCAGCACTGTTTTATTTCAGTTCTGCTATGTAATCAATGCCACATTTCTTCTTCTTCTTTGGACCTTCTGCCCCCATCTCACCCTGTCCCTGCATCCTCGTCCCTCACACCAACCCTCTGCATGTCCTCCTTCACTACATCCATCAACCTTCTCTTCTCCTCCTGCCTGGCAGCTCCATCTTTGACACCCTTTGTCCAATATGTCCACTAACCCTCCTCTGGACATGTCCAAACCACCTCAGCCTGAGCTGTCCCTCTGATTGGACTCATCTCTAATCCTGTCCATCCTGGTCACCTCAACAATACCATATTTGCAAAAAAACGGAGACAAAATGGGAGCTTTTTTTTTTGTGGAGAAGCATGTGAGAATACTCATCTGCCATGTGAATTCCGGCTGTTACGAGAAAAACGGGATTAACAGGTAATGGAAGGACACTCGTCCCGCAGTGCTCACCTCCCACTTGCTGTCCTGGGTCCTCCTCTTGAGCTGGATGTTCCAGTTCTCGGCGTCCACCTCGGCACAGTGGGCGATGGTCATGGCCACCGGGCAGAAGAGATCTAGGCCGGGGGGACCGTACGTCACCTCTGGGCCCAGGAGGATTTCACAGTTGTCCAGCGTTTGGACACTAGAACACACAAAGCAAACGCAATTCACAGTCAGCGATACATGAACACGAGCTGCGGCGACGCGGCGGCAGAACGGATGCCTCTGCTCCTGTCGCCGTGCCTTTTGATGCCTCCACGTGCCTCTGCGTGTTGCAGATGTGTTTTTGCTGCAGCTATGAGCTGCCTGCACAGGCGTCTTTGAACCCGTGAAAATGAGATGAAATGCTTCTTTTTTTTTTTTTTTGCGAGACTGAAAAACAGTAGGTGGTAAGGTGAGATGCTTTAATCACCTCTGTGCCTTTATGTTTTGAAGCTGCATATTCTGTGACAAAAGGCGGAACGGCACTTTCTGTTCTAGACTGTATTCCTGAAAGCACTGTTAGGACTCCTCGCTGTGATCTTCAGGACTTTCCATATTTAACATTTTCTATTTATCATCTTAGAGCCGTCGTATGCGGATAACACGCCTGTTTGAGCCTGCGCGACAACGGCACACACTAATGAGAGGAGCTCATGAAAAGAGGTGGGCTGCAAACAAAAACATGCCTCCGGGCTGGTACTTCCAGGTTTGACTGGCCGTGAGCGAGCGCGCCGGACCCTTGCTCCCTCGAGTTCGAGTTATTGCTGCGCGGCCGGGCTGCTGGAATTAGTTCCGGCACAGGTGAAAAAGTCACCGCGGCTTGCCGGCGAGTTAGGGCGCGCTCATTAAAAGCGGCTTACGACAAAACAGGTCTCGCCAGTGGATGGTGGCGGCAGCAGCTGTGGCCGGCGGGGGGGGGGATGTGCGATCGGGCATCAGGTCACAGATACGTGAGGTTTGGTTTGTTAAGAGTTCCTCCCGTGAAAGAGCTGTGCACAAAAACAGACAAAAAGTTCCCTCCACTGTAACGCATTACGGCGAGGGAGAGGCCTTGATTTACCATTCAGCAGCGATTACAGGTAAGAATCTGAGGCTACGTTCCTCCTGGTGTTGGGGACGAGGTCCTGCCCCAAGTGGAGGCGTTCAAGCATCTCGGGGTCTTATTCATGAGTGAAGTGAGGATGGAGCGGGAGGTTGACACATGGATCGGAGCAGCTACTGCAGTGATGTGGGACGTTGTACCGGTCTGTCGCGGTGAAGAGGGAGCTGAGCTCTAAGGCGAAGCTGACGATTTACCGGCCGATCTAGGTTCCTACCCTCGCCTGTGGTCATGAACTCTGGGTAATGAGATCATGAATACAAGCGGCTGAAACGAGGGTTGCTGGACTCATCCTTAGAGTGTTGGCCTGGGTTGTAATGTTAGTAAAATGTGTGTCTGTGTGCCCCGCTGCCATTTATAAATAAATGCCATCAATAAGCTCATTTATGGCTTAGTAATGTGCTAGGCTAAGTCAGGACCGGTCAATAGTGGTCTGTGAGAAATTTGGTATTGATCTGATTCCAAGTAAATACAGAGCCAGTATTACCAATATTAACCCTCTGGAGTCGACGGACGTGTCAGTGTGTCCACATCATGTGACTGCATGATCAACGCTGCATTTTTCGGTCACATGATGTAGAATCACCAACGTGTCTGTCGACTCCAGAGGGTTAACACTGGTACTTTTGGTTGAGTATGGGCAGCTGTGGCTCAGGAGGGAGAGCGGGTTGCTTTTCAACACAAAGGTTGGGGGTTCAATTCCTGACCTCTTCAGTCTACGTGCCGAAGTGTCCTTGGGCGAGACACTGAACCCCAAATTGCTCCTGATGCATCCATTGGTGTGTGAATGTGTGCATAAGAGATAAAAATGCGCTTAAGTCATAGAATAAAGCGCTGTATAAATGTGTTTGTGAATGGGTGAACGAGGCTTGTAGTAGAAAACACTTTGAGTGCTCAGTTAGAGCAGAAAAGTGCTACATAAGTACCAGTCTGTTTATAAGGATGCTTCTTTAGTATGTCCTGACTTTGTCTTCTCTCTCCCCCAACCTCCAACCGGTCGAGGCAGATGGCTGCCCCTCCCTGAGCCTGCTTCTGGAGGAGGTCTCTTCCTGTTAAAACAGTGTTCTTCCTTCCCACAGTTGCCAAGTGCTGCTCACAGGGGATGGTCTTCTTGTTGAGGTTTTTGCTCCAATACCGTAGGGTCTTCACCTTACAGTGTGAAGCGCCTAGAGGTACCTTTGGTTATGAACTAGGGCTATAGAAATAAAACTGAACTGAACTGATTTATTGAATATGCTAAATCTGAATATATACATGACCACTAAATTACTGAGATCTTTGCTTTCCACTGCTGATTAGTTGATCATGTCCATGTTAGAACCTGGGTCAGATTTTAAACAGTTTTAGGCAATAAAAATATTATTATGCCTGTAATAAACCGATTTTCCAAATAAAAATTTGCACCAAAGGATTTCTAGAGAACAATGAATGTTTTAAAACTGACATTCTTTTTCCTTCAGTCTGAGGTTTTTGTTCAGAAACATTTATAGAATACCAAAACAAAATTTCTCCCTTTCATTGCTCTACTTCTCTGGTTTTTTGTGGATTTATTTTAGGTAAACACTGCATGAAGCTACCTTGACTTTCTTTGCCTCCGTGAAAGGACTCTGCCAGTGACCTCTGCCCTCGTGCTGGGGTCCTGGGTCAAAGGGATTTCCCTCCTCCTCGCTCTGTTTCTCTTGCGGCTCAGAGTTCTCTGTTTGGTGGGTTTTCATGCCTTTGTGTCCATCGGCGGTGTGGCCACAGGAGCAAACATCCTTCCTACACACATCCCAGTTTGCAGTGTTTTCATTTACAGCTAGAACATCTTCACACAACGCTCCTCTTTCTCTCCGCCATCATGCGTTCACTCACTGCAGCCCACACGAGTCTGCCCAGGACCACCGAGTCACGTGACGGCACAAAAACAAAACGCAGCAGAGCAGAGGAGGAGCAAACGTGAGAGGAGCAGTGTTCGCACAGAGGCATCTCCTGTTTGGTGAAACGGGAGAAATTTACTGAATAAGACGAAAGAAACTAAAACCCCATGAATATCACCCAACATCACGCAAGGATTTCGTTGCTCGGTGTGACCGTCACTTGGATCGATCTGCCCACCCCTACCGTTCAGGAACCAGGGCTGTGGGTGTCTTAGCAGAATGTCAATCTGAATGACTGATTCTCGCAAACCTTCCTGTGTTTGGACGTGAATTCGGGCCACAAAGTGGTGTCGTGGTTAGCGCTGTCGCCTCACAGCGGGAGGATCTGGGTTTGAATCTACCGGCTGGCACAGCTCGGGCCTTTTAGTGTGCAGTTTGCATGTTCTTCCCATGCTTGAGTGGGTTTTCTCCCACAGACTTGCAAAGGGGTTAGGTTAACTGCCGATGCTAAATTTACCGCGGGTGTGATTGGTCCCTGCGCTGGCGACCTGTCCCTGCCCTGACTATGACAGCTGGGATAGGGTCCAGCGCCCCCTGTGACCTGGATAATCAGAAGATGGATGGATGGAACATTTTGTTTGCTACACTTACACAAAAAAAGAGTGGTGCAGATATGGACTGCCTTGCGGCTCTGCTTGTTGTGTTTTGCTGTTTTATATTAAATGTACGCTAGCTTGGTAACCTCTTAAGTTCCAAAAGGCAACAGATTCACCGAGGAAAGCTCTTATTGGTTGATATGGACCAGGCGTGTTAAACTTGCGGCCTGCCAAATGTCCAATCTGACCCACTAGAGCAGAAAATGCAGGAATTTCAAAGTATGAAGGCCTTAATTTTGGACCTTTAACTGTATTTTTATTAGTTTTACAGCCTTCTTACTGACAAAGACATAACCCATCATAAGCTGAAGTACTTTAATAAGAGAGTTTAAATACCTGGGATCAACCATCCAAAGCAACGGACACACAAGAGAGGTGAAGAAGAGAGTGCAGGCAGGGTGGAGTGGGTGGAGATGAGTGTCAGGGGTGCTTTGTGACAGAAGGATAGCAGCAAGAGTGAAAGGGAAGGTTTACAAGATGGTAGTGAGACCTGCTATGATGTATGGTTTGGAGACGGTGGCACTGACAAAAAGACAGGAGGTGGAGCTGGAGATGTTGAGATGTTCACTGGGAGTGACCAGGATGGACAGGATTAGAAATGAGTCCCATCAGAGGGACAGCTCGGACTGAGATGGTTTGGACATGTCCAGAGGAGGGATAGTGGACATATTGGACAAAGGATGTTGAAGATGGAGGAAGACCACAGAGGTGGTTGATGGATGTAGTGAAGGAGGACATGCAGAGGGTTGGTGTGAGGGAAGAGGATGCAAGGGATAGGGTGAGATGGAGGCAGATGATCCGCTGTGGCGCCCCCTGAAGGCAGCAGTCGAATGAAGAAGAGGTAATTTGGTAGAGGTTTTACACTGGATGCCCTTCCTGACACAACGTATTAAATTTAATAAGAGAAAAGCTTCTGCAATAGAAATGTTCAGCTTTTTTGCACACTCAAAGTAGGATGTTTTCCTGGAAATTCACAGATAATTTCTGCTTTTCAGATTACAGTATAAAGTCCTTCATTTCTTGCAGTTTAAAATTGAAATTGTTCTTGTTTTTCTTAGTTAAACATCTTTACATGAAAGTAAGGGGAAAACCTGGAGCACTTTATTTTCTTTTTTAAATAGGTTACAAGCGAAAGGTCCCTGGTTCGATTCCAAGTGGAGACACAAGCCCCTCCCGCCACGGAGGGATACGTCAGGAAGGGCATTTGGTGTAAAACCTCTGCCAAATTACCAACGTGGTGATTGAGGTGACCCACTGGGGAGAACGGAAGGGAGCAGCTGGAGGTGAACAAATCAGGAAATGGCTGAACTGGTCCCGCCCACTTAAAGTGAAACTGGGCTGCATGATGTAACATTAGTTAGGTCTAGGCCCTTAAATTGAAATTCATTTGTGCAGTAAATGTATGATTAAAGCTTTAAACCTTTTCAGGGGTGAAGAGCTGTGACATTTACAGCGGAGCTGTCGCTAGGCGAAGCTTTTCATTGACAACTGTGGGGGTTGGCTGGCACGGGTGCTTAAGAAAAGGTATGGGAGGCTTTGGGAAGCCGGACAAAATCTCCTTTGCTTTTGGAAACTGATTAGAATCTCGCTCTGCTGAGCTGTCAGGAAGGCTAATCTACTAGAATGTGAAAGCTTAGCTTAACTTCCACGGCCAGTACTCACAAAGCCTCCTTCTTTGAGAATGACGGTGTTTTCTGAGAATTTATGCTTAAATTTAGGACTAAATCCTTATTCACAAAGCATCTTAGCTCTTTAAAGGAGCTCCTAAGGTGAGAACTGAGGAGGATGACTTGTACAATTCTTAAGAGTTTCTTAAGTCAAAGTGTAGAGCTGCAGGAGGACACCAGAGCAATGCTCTGACACTTCTTTCTCATCCACGAGAGGAAACAGAAGATCTGCAGGTGGCATCGTCCGGTGGATTCATCTTTTTAAGCTTCAGAGCATCCAATCATCGTTGAAGAATGACGTGCAGGAGAGCCAATGAAAACAAAGTGGATGGAAACAGCCTTCATATTGATCTTTAAAGCTGCTTAATTGATTCACATCAACAGTCTGTAAAGTGGCTGATGGAGACAGACAGCCTCAGCAGTTATTCACGCACTTTGATCATCTGCTCTCAGTTGACTAGCGCATGTAAATATGCCATCATTAGAACAGTGGCTACTTCAGTGTAGTTACATACTGAAACTCAACGGTTCATTCTATCCGTCAGTGTTGCTGAAACTCTTAAAAGCTGAACCGCTTCTCTTGTTATTACCAAACTGATTAAGTATGAAACGTACAACTACCATCGTAAACTGCTCATTTTTAAACAGTACATTTTATTATTGTGTATAAAACTCACTATCTGTACGGCTCATTATGATAGTAATAAATGAGAATAAAGTTTATTTGTATAGCACAGGTGAAAAGCAGCATTACAAAGTGTTTCACACAAAAAAACCAAACAAACCCTGGGACACACGTCATATTTCTTTATGTTCTGCTGAAATAAGTCCAACATGTGCAAACATAAATGTACAATTCTAACCAGCCTAAAGTCAATACTTTGTTCTTCCTGAACTCTCTGAGCCAAGCTTTCTGTCTTTAAGTCGTCTTCAGGAATAGTTCTCCAGGCTTCTTGAAGGACACCCCAAAGCTCGTCTTTGGATGTTGGCTGCCTTTTGTTCTGGTCTCTGTCAACATGATCCCACACTGCTTCAGTAATGTTGAGGTCCATTCATCCATCAGACCTGTTTCCGCTGATGTTCAGTCCAGTTCTTGTGTTATTTTCATAGCTCAGCCTTTTCTCCCTGTGTCCCTTCCTTAGGAATGTCTTCTTGACAGCCACCCTTCCACTGAGACCGTTTCTGATGAGGCTTCAGTGAGCAGTAGATGGATCAACTGAAGGTCCAGATCTTTGCTGGATTTTTTCCTTTTTCCAAAAGACATGACTGTCAGATACTGATCATCTGCTGTAGGCCTGCCATTTCTTCTTTTGTCCTCCACTTGTCCAATTTCTGCACATTTTAAGGACACCCTGCATGCCACGCTGAGATATGCCAAGGTTTTTTGTTTTCTTCTTTTCCCTTTTTTTTCGGCCAAAGCTCTTTTGTTGGTTCATTTTTGTTGGTGCAAAAATGATATTTTCTGTCTGTCAAACTGTGTTATCTTTGGCATTTTTCATAGATTCAGCTAAAGAAATGGGAACAAATGATGTGTTTTTGTGGCGGGCTGCTAGTAACAAAGTGTCTAAAGATCCAATTTCGAATTGCTTCTTTGCTAAGTTGTCCGTTATGTGTAGACACAACACTGGTTCATCCTTTACATTAGGAGACTTTTTATGCTGGAATGATTCATAGGTCAGTGTTAAGTGGCTTCACAAACAGAAAAACTCTGAAAGACCATCAGAAAGGCTGGAGCAATACTGCTCAAGACAACTTCTAAAAAAAAACTACCAGGATGTCAATGATGCAGTTGTCCAGCTGGCTCGTGATCCATAACAATTCACAGGTCACTGTAATGTGTGATGTAAAGAAAGGAAACGATGAATTATCTTATCATTGTTTGGCTGTATTGCTCAAACTAATGAGAATTAAATCCCTCGAGAAGTCAAGGAAGCTCACAAACGGCCACAACTGCCCTGGTTCTGACCGGCCCCAACCTAATATTCTATAAACAAGCCTAATGAAGGCATTCATGTACAGATGGCAGAGCGGCACACTCAAACACTCATTCGAGCATTCATTCCAGACCAAAACTTTTAGGAGTAATGAGTCTTGTGAAAATTGAAAAAAAAATGCCTGTAAAGGACGAAATAAGCACAATTTCTTCTCGTTCTTTCGGTTGCTTCCATCAGGGGTCGCCACAGAGGATCATCTGCCTCCATATCCCGTGCATCCTCTTCTCCTCACACCAACCCTCTGCATGTCCTCCTTCACTACATCCATCAACCTTCTCTGTGGTCTTCCTCTTCTCCTCCTGCCTGGCAGCTCCATCTTCAACATCCTGTGTCCAACATGTCCACCATCCCTCCTCTATCCCTCCACTGTCTCACTGTCCTCATACATGTCCTGCAAGACCTTCACATACTTCTCTGCCACTCCTGACTCCCTCATTCAATTCCACAGTTCCTCTCTTGGCACCCTATCATATGCTTTCTCATGACATGGTGCCAAGTATATAAACCTAATATAACTGAATATTATAGCAGCACCAGATACTCATAGTAACGCTGGGCTACAGAGTCCCCTGTCCTTTTATTTATGGAATAAATACCACCATGAACACACATGCTACACAAACTGAGTACTCCACCTGCTCACACTCCTGACTCCTGTTGGCCTTCGCTCCCATTGCACCCTCCGCCTGTCTAATGGAGAGTGAGTTATCGTGCCTGTGGGCCGATGCAGCCGTTACCGTCTGGAGCTCCGGCCATCGAAGCGTCAAGTCAGACCAGTCAGACGGGAGTTTCTTCCAGGTCAAAGCACGGCAGAGCGGCAGAGAGACTGATGGATGTATGACAGCCAGCGTGGCCTCCACTGACCCCACTGTCAGAGAGGCAAACATGCCAAATACCAGTCAGAGTCTTCATCTCAGGTTTACCACCCAGCACAGACTCACAGCAACGTCTGATTCATGCTTTTTATAGGTGATGTTAAGCTTAAAGAAAAAAACCCATCAACCATGATGAACTCAGACGTTTTCACTAACTCAGCTGGATGTTCTGCTTGGTAGTTTGGAGGAG
>VUQH01034653.1:0-15735 GCA_015106775.1 Etroplus canarensis
ATGGACAGAGCACAAGAGAGGTGAAGAAGAGAGTTCAGGCAGGGTGGAGTGGGTGGAGACAAGTGTCAGGGGTGCTTTGTAGCAGCAAGAGTAAAAGTGAAGGTTTACAAGATGGTAGTGAGACCTGCTATGATGTATGGTTTGGAGATGGTGGCACTGACAAAAAGACAGGAGGCAGAGCTGGAGGTGGCAGAATTGAAGATGTTGAGATTTTCCCTGGGAGTGACCAGGATGGACAGGATTAGAAATGAGTACATCAGAGGGACAGCTCATGTTGAGAAGTTTGGAGACAAAGTCAGAGAGGCAAGGCTGAGATGGTTTGGACATGTTTAGAGGAGGGATAGTGGATATATTTGAAAAAGGATGTTGAAGATGGAGCTGCCAGGCAGGAGGAGAAGAGGAAGACCACAGAGAAGATGGATGGATGCAGTGAGGGAGGACATGCAGAGGGTTGGTGTGAGGGAAGAGGATGCAAGGGATAGGATGAGATGGAGGCAGATGATCCACTGTGGAGACCCCTAATGGGAGCAGCTGAAAGAAGAAGAAGAAGATTCTAAAGAAATCTGGCTGAAAGTTACACTTATTAGAAAAAATAATGAGATGAAACAAAATAACAATGAAGGATTTTAAAGGAAAATAACTGAACAATGGTATTATGAGTGTATATCACTATGAAGGACTTCATTAGGATTCAAACCCTGAGCTCTGGCAGTGTTTTACTGCCTTATCAAAGCTCTGCAGGGAGTCAGTCCAGTTAATACCACCTGCTGCTGTTCTTGTGAGCTCTACATAATGACAGAAGGATACAGCCTCTGGGTAACGTATACCCTGTAAAAATTTCACAATACTCAAACGGGGGAAAAGACCAAGTGCATGTGTGTGTGAGAACAGATGCATCTTTGTAGTTTACCAAAAAGAACATCACGGTGGGGAATATGTCATGGGAGATTCTCAACAAAGTGTTACTGCTCTAAGTGAAGGAAAGGTTAACTCTAAACCATTTTTATGCCAGTTTGACACCTGTCTGGACATTTTAAAATAGTTAATTTGAGAAAATTTGAGTCTCTCACAGTTGCAAAGAAACACAAATTGTGAGCCCTCAGCTGCGCGACGAGTTCCCTCAGTTTATTAGAGCCATCGGTCAACAGCACATCAGATTAGAGCCTCCATCTGTGCTTCTTAAAGTTCGAACAGTAGATATATCTCAACATGAACTGTTGGGAGGAGACTCTGTGAATGAACTGGGATGTGCACAACTACTGATATAGATGCTTTAAAGATGTTGCATTTGCAAGTTGGCAACAGAAAGACTAGTTGGTTAAACTAGTTATTCATATCTTGTCAGTTTGCAGGTGGGTCATCAGCCACCTGCTGCTAGCTGGGGCTGCAGCTCTGGCAGCCAGGAGTGGCCTGTGGTCTTCTGCTTGAAGGTTCAATGTGTTGTGCACTGAGAGATGCTCTTCTACATACCTTGGTTGCAACAGGTGGAGAGGGGGGGCACCAAGGCATTTTCCAAGCCTAAGGATATAGTCTCTCCAGTATGTCCTGGGGCTGCCCTAAGGCCTCCTCCTGGTGAGAGACACCTCACCTAGGAGGTGTCCAGAGCGTATCCTGTCAGATGCCTGAAGAACCTCACCTGGCTCCTTTTTGATTAGAAGGACCAACAGATCTACTCTGAGCCCCTCCTGAGTGGCCCAGCTCCTCACTCTATCTCTACAGTTGAGCCCAGATACCCTTCAGAGGAAGCTCATTTCCACTGCTTGTATTTGAAATTTTGTTGTTTTGGGCACTACCCAGACCTTGTGACCATGGGTGAGAGCAGGAATGGTAAATCAAAAGTTTTGCCTTCATGCTCAGCTCTCGCTTCACCACAACAGACTGGTACAGTGTCTGCATCATTGCAGACGCTGCACCAATCCATCTGTTAATCTCCCACTCCACTTGTGGAAAAGACCCTGAGATACTTAAACTACTGCACTTGGGCAGCAACTCACTCCCAGTCCAGAGTGAGCACTCCACCCGTTTCTTGCTGAGAACCATAGCCTCGGACTTAGAGGTGCTAATTCTCATCCTGGCCTTCCTCCTTGGCTGCAGAGCGTCCCAGTGCAAGCTGGAGGTTTTGTTACAATGAGGCCAAAAAATACACACCATCTGCAAAAAACAGAGACGAGATCCTAAGCCTGCCAAATCCTCCATCCTCTACCCCTTGGCTATGTCATAAAGATTATGCACAGAGTTGGTGGGAGGAGTCAAATACCCACTGGTAATAGGTCTGACTGATTGCTGGTGATGCTACACTAGCGCTCACAATGGTTGTACAGAGACTAGATGACCTGCGCCAACTGCCCTGATACACCATTCTCCTGAAGTACCCCCCTCCACAGAACATCTCAAGATCCACAAAACACATGCAATGCATCCACATTCAGAGTCACCTTTCTTCTCCATTTTGATGCTCAGTTTGAACTTCAGTAGGTTGTCTTGACCGTGTGTATATGCCTGAGTACATTAAGCTTCCCCCATATGATTGGCTTATTAGATATTTGTGTTAAACAGCAGTTGAACAGGTGCACCTAATAAAGTTGCCGGTGAGCAGATTTTCTGCCAGGACATAAAAATTGCTTTTCTCATTTGCTAGGTAATGGATGAAACTTCAAGCACTTTATTTGAAGCTAAACTGCATGTTTGAGATCTCTTATCAGGGTGACCCTGAATTTCACCTCCAGCTCACGTTTTGTTGTCAGTGGGAAGTGAGTTGAATGAATGAGCGAATGGATTAATTTGTAATTGAGCCCCTCGCTGCTGCTTTAATGACGAGGTGTGTGTAATGCTACAAACAAGACAGTGAGACAAACACCATCACTCCATCACCTGTAAACTCGACAGCAAAGTGTTTCACCAATATGCAAAATGCTGCTGCAGAATCAGCCATTAAACCGAAAGAGCTTGGATGGTGTTTTATCTTCTCTTCTCCTGCTTGTCTTGTCAGACGTGACAAGGAGGAAGAGGAGAGTCCTGCATGTATGTGTGTATGTGTGTTTGATAGCCTGCTGGAGGTCTGTCCCTGTTGACACCCACCCAGCTTTCTTGGGAACCAATTAGTCATCGCTGGGCTCAGCTTAGACGACCGCAGAGCCGCAGCAGATTCATTTACACACAGTTTGTTTCTGAGCCTAATGAAGGAGCTAGGAGTGGAGGAAGGGAAGGGAAGACAGACAGAGGAGGGAAGAGGAGCAGTAGCTATATATTTTTGGATGACATTACAGTCAGATGTGTGGGGTCATTATCTCAGTCGAGATCTCTAAAAACTGACATGAAAGCAGAATTTACAACGGAATGTGAAGTCTTTTCAGCTATCTGGAGAGTTTAGCTTGAAAAATAGATGCTGTCAACTGAGTTTTGTGCTTTTAGGTACAAATCTGCTCCCTTGATGTTGCAGCAAGTGGTTTGGGATGAAGCTCGAGTGTGCAGGAATGCATTTGACAGCAAAACTAAGGTGCCTCTGTATAAGCCTTGTACTCTTACATGTGTGCTCATCTCATTTGCTTTGTCAGAGAGGCCTTCACTCGTGAGCAAAAGAAGATTGCCTTGTTTGCCTGCTACTTTTGCCTTGTTATGCCAATTCTGGCAGATGAGTGATGCCTCAGTGCCCCTCCCTTTCTGTTTACTTTCATTTCAACACCTGTCAGGTTCTATTTGCTGGATCATGTATTCTTGACACGTAGAGAGATGAGGAGCACAAGCTCTGAACTGAACGTTCAGCAAAGAGGTTTCTATATATTGTGTTAGTTCAGTCAGGACCACAAAGATTGTTATTTATATTTAGTGGTACGGTTATCTTCTGGGGCTGACTTGCATATATGAAATGGTGGTGGTGGTGGTGGTGGTGGTGGTGGTGGGGGGGGGGCAGGGAACCAGCACAGACTGCAGCATAGAACAGAGTAGGTGTCCATGACAACAGAGATGATATTAAGTTAGAAATGGCATGGATTGGTATAGTGGGTTGCAAAGGGGCTTGCAGATGTGCTGCAACTGTGAACAGGCTGAAGGATCCTAAATAGTGCACTCCAGTCGTGTAGAAGTTTATCAACCGAGCTGTTACCTGATGTGGTCTGGCACTGAGATCAGACTATCTACTGACTGCCTGCTGAGCTTGCTCTTCATCATGCTGTTCACATTTTGACATCATGAGACCAAGACGACACCTAACAACTGATCAACAGCACCTTGCCATTGCGAGGCTTCAAACAGGATGTTGTCAGTGGGCAGCAGCCACTGAGCTTAGAGTGTCACAGAGTGTCATCAGCAGGTTGCAACAGAGATACAGGGAGACTGGAAGAGTCACAGAAGTCACTCTGGAATTGATGGTCAGGGTCACATGACAAATTATTGAGACATTGACGTTTTTGTTTGTTTGGCTTTTGTTTCAATAGATTGTTTGAGATGAGGAAATCACCATTGCATTCTTCTACTTAAATGCCCTACTTTCATGATATAAAATCACTGTAGTGTGAACTTTTTGCATTTTCCATAAATTGCACCCAAAAGCTAGATTTCCTTAACTTTTTGTGAGTAGTGTATGATACAGCATCAAAGGAGGAGGCTGAGTTAGAAGTGGGTTGCAAAGTGGCTTGCAGAGGCAACAGGTGTGAGCAGGATGAAGAACTTAAATTATCTGAGTTACCAGTTGGTTGTGTAGAATCCAGCAGCTTGATCTCCTGGAATAGTGGCTTAGCTTGATGTTTCAGAACACTTACTGGAACAAATTGTTTCCTTTCTAAATTATATTTTTTTAATTATTAACAAGCATTGCATCATTTTGCTGTACTATTTTTGTAAAGTGGTGTTGTCACTGTGGTGTGGAATAAATATAGAAATTGCTAGTTTGTGAGCAAATGTTTAAGATGATCTTGAGCCCATGAGTGTTTGTCACAGCTGACAGCAACATCATGTAAGCCTTCATTGGCTTAAATTGACTTTGAGATGAGTTAACATTCAGTTTTGGGACCAAACCTTTGATTTGTGGACCACAATGAAATTGGCATAAAGTTGCATACTAAGTAGAAATGACAACATGGTACCTTGTGTTGTCTTTTAAATTCTGCTTTTAAGCCATGAATGAAACATCCAAAGCAGCTGCATCCACGACGCATCTCTGCAGATTTCAGGTGTCATAAAAAGATCCCATCCACTCATTTGTATTCAAGGGTCACTCATGTGTGTTTAACAGAGACTGTGAATGCGGCATCTGTTTCTGTTTTCATTTTGGTCTGGGCTGTGGCAGGCGAGCGGGTGATTGTGCCTTCAGCCCAGAGAGAACAACTGAATGCAGATGAAAGAATGAGAAGGGGAAAAGAGAGGATGGATGCGAGAAGGAACTCGGGTGGCTTGAGGGAAAAGAAAAGGGAGCACAGAAAGTGAAAAGAGGCAAGAAAGAGCAATGATTTGACTTCATGCAGCAGAAATAAAATGAGCTGCTAAAGGGGAAAGCAGAGACAGTGATACCACGCAGTACTGTTTCTGCATGCAGGGCTGAAGCGAGTTGCTGGCCCCCTGTGAGTCTCGCTATAAATAAACGTGGGAGGAGAGGATTTCTCCCTTCTATCTATTTGCATCTTTCTCTTGTTTGTCTCTTGTTCCTTCTCTCCTCATTCCAGGTGTGTGTGTGCAGCCACACGTAGCTGTTTTGCTCAGTGTTTGGTTTTAACACATCTTTGGCTTAGTATTATTAATCTTATTGATAGGGAGATATTAAATTACCCAAGTCAACACAGTGCCTTTTGTTGAATCCAGCAGGTTCTCTGCAGAAATGAATAGAGGCTAGAAATGATCATCCTCAGTAATCACTGCAGTTAAACAGGGGAGGATCCAGTCAGTGTCCTGAACTGCAGACAGACTGCAGGAAAAATCTGATATCTCTGTTGACTTTAAATGAAGGGATCACAAAGACAGCAACTATGAGCCCTGACACAGATCTGGCGTGGAAATGATTTTTTCTGATGTGGATATGATTATGAGTGCACTGAACTGCTTCTCTCTTTTCCTTTTAGCGGTTTCTATCATGCGCCACAGTGCTTCAGCTTTTGGATTTGCTGTAAGTCCAGTGTGAAGACTCCACTTCATTTAAGCTGAAAAAGTTCATATTGTGGTGAAAAAATGAGTAATGTCTTTATTTGCTCTCTCCAGTTTGATGCCACACTGGATGTGTTGTCCTCCATCATCGTGTTGTGGCGGTACAGCAATGCCGCAGCTGTCCACTCAGCGCATCGCGAATACATGTAAGTATGATCACCTTTCTCCCCAACCCACTCTAAATGTACTTTCGGCTGCTCCCTTGTATTTTCCCCAAGGGGTCGCCACAGCAGATTAATCCACACTGGTAATTTGGCAGAGGTTTGGTGAGGAGGGATAATGCTATGGGGTTGTTTTCTGGGGCTGGCTCAGGCCAGTTTGTTCCAGTGAAGAGGAATTCTAATGCCTCACCTTACTTCAGCTCTCTTCTTCCATCTTTGAGGTAATAAGTTTTGAGGAATCTCTTTTCTGTGCACAAAGCAAGCTCTGTAAAGGCAGGGTTGGATGAGTTTGGTGTGGAAGAACTTGCCTGAGGTCAGCTCCATCAAACCCTTTGGGAAGATCTAGAACATAGATTGCCAGCCAGGACCTCTCATTCAACATCAGTGTCTGATCTCACAAATGCTCTTCTGGATGAATGGGCAAAAAGTCCTACACTCCAAAATCTTGTAGAAAGCCTTCCCAGAAGAGTGGAAGCTGTGAAAGCTGCAAAAAGGGAGACCAACTCCATGTTAATGCTTATGTATTTAAAATGGGATGTTGTAAATGCTCCTGTGGGTGTAATATGTAGTGGCTCAAAACTTTTGTCCATATAGCGTATGTGACCAGTGATGTTACTGCATAAAAGCTTTTGTCTTCATCACTGTTTTATTACTGTAAAATTAACATTCAAACCCAAATACTCTTTTGACAGCTTTGTTTCTGAAAATAGTCTTTTTAAAAAGCAGAAGCCCAGGCATGCCCTCGTGGTTTAAATCCAACTATAAAGACCAAACAAGTCCAGGAAGGAGATTAAATCTATTTCAGTGTGAGCACAATGGCTAATGTGAGAGAGGGGGCGAGAGTGTGTGGTCCTCTTTGTCCAGTGGAGAAGTGTGTTAGACAGCGTGTCTCTTCAGCTCTGTCAGCTAAGGCCCAGTGGGAGCGATCACAGGCGAGCGCCTCACATCTTATCTCTACCTGGCTGAGAATAGAGTGTGTGTGTCAGGAGGTTGGCTTTTCAGAGCCTGTTGAATGGCCAGTGTGCTGGCAGCCAGCAGGAGACTGAAAGAGAGGCAAGAAGAAAAGAGTGCATCAGTTTAGCCCTCACTTGATTTCTGTTCTCTTCTGTTAAGAGGAGACGTTGAAATAGTCAAACATCAGTCGTCAGCTGATCAACACATCAAACACTGGATTCCAAGCAAAACAAAAATGCCAATTCACAAAGAAATCAGATGAAAGCTTAATCTGGAAGAGCTACTGGTAGATTAATGAAGCGAGCCTTTCACCCCCAGCATACACACACTCACTTAAGAGTGGAGATGCGTCATGGTCTCACAGGAGCCGCTGCTAATTGCAGTAGAGTCGACAGATGAGATCATGTCCTCTGGAGACAAGACGCTAGCATATGTGGAAAAGAATATGAAATCAACAGTAAAGCATCTGGCAGGCTGTGAACCATAACACACCAGTTTAGTGGTAGCAGTTTCTTTAGCTTAAGAAAAGAAATCCTTGAAGAGGCTGCAGCAAGGCTGTTTTGGGAGCTGGACCCTCTGCTCAACAGATATAATAAAGTAATAGTGGGATTTACAGATTTAGTCCTTTTTTGTTGTTGCTGAGATATATTGAGTGTTTACACACCAAATAAATATATTTCATAAGAGGAGTTAGAAATAAATGTGAATTAGATTTAGGGCTGGTTGTCCACTGGCCCCTTAGCGCTTCCTCTCCTGTGTACCTCTATTTAAATAATGGACAGGCAGAAATGGCTTTTTCCTTAACCCTCAGGGACTATAAGGCCAACCAAGCCATCTTCATGTTCCCTGTATGCTTGGTATCAATACAAATCAAATCACTCATGAAAGAAAAAGAATATTTACACACATTTATTATAGTTCAGTAAGCAAGTTTGTGGGGTGAGGAGGCAGAGTTGAAGATGCTGAGATTTAGAAATGAGTACATCAGAGGGACAGCTCAGGCTGAGAAGGTTGGAGACCCTGTCAGAGACGAAAGGCTGAGATGGTTTGGACATGTTCAGAGGAGGGATAGTGGATATATTGGACAAAGGTTGTTGAGGATGGAGCTGCCAGGCAGGAGGAGAAGAAGAAAACCACAGAGAAGGTTGATGGACGTAGTGAAGGAGGACATGCAGAGGGTTGGTGTGAGGGAAGAGAATGCAGGGGATAGGATGAGATGGAGGGAAATGATCCGCTGTGGTGACCCCTAACAGAACTCTAAGTAACGACCGCTTATATCTATTTTGATTTTCTGTCTACATAAATTCTAATTATACACTCCCTCCCACAGTAAATGTGCCTTTGGCTGCTCCCTTGTAGTTTCCTCGAGGGATCGTCTCAGTGGATTAGCCACATCAATAATTTGGGAGATTTTTTTTATACCAAATGCCCTTCCTGACACAACCCTCAATGGTGAGAGAGGCACTTGTGTCTCCTCATGGAATTGAACCAGTGACTCTTTGCTTATAAGGCAAATATGTCAACCACTACACTACAGGGACACTCACCTCCCACAGTAATAATCATGAGCATTTAAAATATTGAAATGGGTTATTATGGCAAGGAAAACACTCTTCAGCGGTTCATGGTCCAAATTATGCAGATAAAAATACAAAATGGAGTATTGCACTGGCTGGCTTTCAGCTTTGACAGCATGCATTCACTGTGAATCCTGGCATTGTCATCTTGGAATATGTCTGTGCTATCAAGGAAGACAAAATCCTCTGATGCAAACGCCTGGTCATTGAGTGTACTCAGGCAGTCAGCTGACCTCATTTTTTGTGCACATAATGTAGCTGAAGCTACCCCAGATCATAACACTACCCCCACAGGCCTGTACGGTAGACACCAATCATCCACCTCTCTGCTTTCCCTGATGCACCCATCACTCTGGAACAGGGAAAACCTGGACTCATCAGAACAAGATGCACCACAGAAGGTCACAGGAAGTCATTCCTCCCTGTGACTCCAGTTTCACACTGTATATACTGTATGTATTGTATGCAGTGTTTAACTTGGAGTTATTTATGTTACATATTGCAGTTCATACAGACAGGTTTATTTTAATCATAACTGTCTTTATATCTACTGCATTTTAAATTTATATTTATTTATATCTAACTGAGCATCTGCAACACAATACAATTTCCCCTGATTGTGATTCTGATTTTTGCATTACTCCAGAGTCCAGTCTCTGTGATCCTTAGCAAAGTAAAGCAGTTTTTCCAATTATCCTCACTGATGAGTGGTTTCCCTAAGGCTACACAGCTGTTTAGTCCCAATCCCTTGAGTTCTTTTCACGTTGTGTGTGTGAAAATGCTCTTACGTTCTCTGTTAAACATAGCTATAAGTTCTACCGTTTTTTTTCTGATTTGATTTCGACAATCATTTAATTTTTTTCTGATCACATTCCTTCCTCAGAGATGAAGGTTCACCACTATTTTCCGGGTTTTAATAATGCATTGAACAGTTTCTAACCCAATTTTAATTGTTTCAGCTATTTCCTTAGTTATGAAATCATGAAAAGGAGTAACAGCTTTTCTTCCAATATGGTTGCTTAAGAATGAGAAGCTACTCGCTGCATCAGTTAGGGTTAAATAAGGCATTACCAGCCAGAACATGTTAATCACTGCAGTAATTATCCAGGTCAGGCTCTTTTTGCTTAGTTAAATCCAGATGGTGACTTTTTTTGTGTTTAGTGTTTAGTTAGTGTATCAGAAAGGGCTACTCTTTACTAGACAGGCAACATAAAAATGATCGGCATGACAGAACCGTGTGACTAAATGAACTAACTCTGAGAAATGCTTGGCTAAGGGCCTGTCTGATCATATCGGCTGCGATTTTTTATATAAATGTTTGACAGCGTGTTACACCTTCACATTAAAGCGTCTACACAGATCCACTTGAAAGCAGTCTTCATTATGGCATTTCAGCTGAGTTGAGAAGCCGCTCAGTCAGTAATTGGCTTTACTGAGAGGTCAGTTTCCTCCTGATCTCTTTCTCTCTCTCTCTCACACACACACACACACACACACACGCACGCACGCACGCACACATACTTATCGCAGCTGTACGCACAGAAAATGAAAATCACCTGAAAGTAACAAAACCCACAGGCAGATAAATAGGTAGGCCTTAAATAGACATTCAGTATACTGGATGCATTCATGTACTGTATATACACCGAAACTGTAGCCTGGTGTTTCTGTTTTCCTCCTGCCGTTGTGTTTTTTGTTTATTTGTTTGTTAGACAGCCAGCGGCGTTCAGCAGACTGAGCGAGAAGGTCACAGATGCACAAGAGGCTTCACGCTATTCTTCTTAATTTTTTGATGTGTCTGTGGTTGATAGAGGAGATGTGGTTGAACAGAGTTGCCCAAGTACTGGCTGGTTGCCAAGGTAACAAGCTTGAGGTGTCAAAATGAGACAAATTGGGGACTTTTGCTTTCTAAATTAAACAGTTCTGGTTTTTTTTTACCTCCGTTTATACCTCCGTTAACACCACTCAGGTTAGAGATGCTGTTGTTGTGAATGTATTAATAGTAAAAAGTGAGCCACATCTATAAAACTGAAGCTGCATTTGACTGAAAGCTTTATTTGTCTTTTTGCTGTTCGGTTGTTTTGCTGTGGAGTAAACAGCAGCTCAGAAAAATTGTGTAATTTTCACATCCACAGTGCACAGGAAGCAACAGGGGGCTATTAGTGGTGGATACAGTGTTCCCGTGTGTGTGTTGGCATATGTGTGTGCGCCCTGCTGTGGGCTTCCCAGAGCGATGTTGGGTGTTGCCTTGGTTACCTCATCCGGTCAAAACCCAGGATTCTAAATGTGACTCGAGAGCAGCCTTCAGACTTGAACACATACACACGGGTATCCAGCCATGACCAGGGCATATGCTCCAATTGGTTTTCACGTCCCTCCAGACTTTGATAATTGGGTAAAAGGTGCTTACAGGACATCTGGTGCTTCCAAATGAATCCTTCCTGAGCATCTTCACGCTGTAGCACACTATATGAATGTTATCTGTCATTCAGGACCATTTAGGGCAGCAATAAACTGTAGCTTTATCTAAGACTCTACAGTTATCCCAGCAGCTCTGTGCAGCTGTATTGTGGTGTTTTGAGCTAAATGCCAATGCACACTTACACGCTCGTAAAAGCATCTACAACATTAAGTTCCTTCATGACCACTATAGCCAAAAGAAGATTGATATTTCCATCTGTAGTAATGCATCTTTGGCCGTATGGCTTTGCTGTAGGACCTTTCCACCCTTCCACATGCCTACAGTAGGCAGAGCGACAGCAAGACCTCGTGCAAATCAGAGCAGGTATCAGTGACTGTGATTAAATCAGATATAGCATGAAAGGTCAGCTGAGCCATCAGAGCTGAACTAACACTATGTAAGATTTTGACTGAGGCTGATGTCATTTCAATAAGGAGAGACCATTTGAAAGAACTGAACGTGATGAAGATACTTTGAGGCATCCTTAGTTGTCCCAACAGAGGAAACTTGTCTTGCTGCATTACAACTCCATTGGCAAATATCTTAAGAGTACAGTACAAACAATACTATAAACAAAGAGCACAACATCTCATCTGGGCACGGTACAAGATATATGCTTAAAAAAAAGAGTTTAGGCTTTCAACTCTACTTTTTAACTGTACCGTGAAGGTGCCAAACCATGCTGCCATGCAATATCTGATAATCGTTTCTGTGATGGCATTATAAAAAGTTCAAATGATTGTGCTGCTTACTCCAAACAATCTGAATCTTTTAAGAAAGTGCAGCCTTTGAGCCAGTTTAGAACACAGATACTCAGTGTGGTCAGTCCTCTGAAGTTTACAGTCCATAAAAACACCAAGGTGCTCATAAGAATTGTTCAGTTACACTGTTTTCAATAATAAGTGGTTAATGGACTCTTGCCCCTCTCAGGTCAAAAATAGTTCGTTTAGTTTGATTATTTCAATCTCATTGTGGTATGCAGATTAAAAAGTGTTTAAGTAATAAATTATTTGGTATTTAGACTCTGACGAAGCTATGTAGTAGAGAGGAGTCCTTAGATTCCCTACTGGAATCTAGACACTGGTGGTGGAGATGGAGATGACCAGGACGATGATCTCTGACTGACCAGGATGAGGTGGAGATGGGGAGGAGGCAGGTCGCAGAAATCAGGGAGATTTAAAGCACATGGATCAGAGGCTGATCGGTTAAAAGGAAGTGGGCAAGAAAATGATTGGGCCAGAGTGATGGTGACTGAATTATGTAAAAAAAAATAGCCTAGCAACCTGAACACCCAGAAATGCAGGCAGACGAGGGAATATAGATCTTTCTTATTGAACTTACGCATAAGCTTCATTAGCTTTGTCATATAACTTGTCAAGTTTATGGCTTTTCACAGCAGTCCCCTTAGCTGTTGTTGAGTGGTGTTCTCCAAACATGTTATCTGTGCCTGCAGATATCTCAGAATATCTCGAGTGAATTTAATCAGATGTTTACTTGAGCTTATGGGTGAACTGATTAGATTTTGGAGGTCAAAGCTTAAAGTTAGGGATGCAGTCATCCAAGCTTTGTATAAATTTGATGAGTCTAACTTTTCTCTGAAATACAGAACCTTCAGCTAGTAAAGTACTGAGATGAAATTTAGATCATTAATGAAATAGCCTCCATCCAGCCATCTTCTTCCACTCATCCAGTTTACGGTTTGGGGGGGGGCACTGGAGCCTTTCCCAGCTGTTACAGGGTGAGAGGCAGGGTACACCCTGGACAAGTCACCAATCTGTCTCATGGATAACACAGAGAGACAGAATCATTCACACCTATGGCCAGTTTAGAATTGCCACGTAACCTAACCCTGCATGTCTGTGGATTGTGGGAGGAAGCCGGAGCGTCTGGAGAGACCATGCAAATCCCACACAGAAAGACCCCAGCCAGCCACTGGATTCAAACCCAGGACATTCTGACTCTGAGGCAAATGTATCACACTGCACCACTGTGCTACCCTCAGCACGGTGGCTCAGTGTTTAGCACTGTTACACAGGAAGAGGGTCCTGGTTTCAGGGCCCTTCTGTGTAGAGTTTGCATGTTCTCTCTGTGCGTGTGAAGCTCTGGTTTCTCCTACTATTAAAAAACACTTGGGACACTCTCACACAAGAGATTCTTAATCTCAAGAGTTCAATTCCTGGTTTAATAAAGGTCAGTGAAATAACCTGTAAAACAAAAATAATTGCACACTTATTATTAATAAAATTTAACAATTTGAGAGTTTTTAGCTCTTCCAGCCAAAGAACCGATGTGAGGCATCCATCGTTCATCTGCCCACAATTCACAACCATGGCTGCTCCTCCTTGAGGTTTGGGCAGATTTTAGTGAAAATGACACAAAATAATCACATAAAAGGGTCTTCACCCAGATTGTGCTTAATGTAATATCTGTTGTTTTAGGGGAACTTTTCCATTTTCACGAGAATTGCTACCCCCAAGAGTATTGCTCTGGACTGTAGTGTTCATAAAACGTTGTGTGCCCCTCTGCCATCTACACATAAATGCCGTCATTAGGCTTATTTACGGCATAAAAATGTCTTAAGCTAGGTTAGGACTGGCCAAGAACTAGGACAGTTGTTGGCTGAGCTGCTGCATCACTGATGTTCTGTTTGTAAAACACTCTTCTAGAGTTCAGCAGGTCAAAATTGTGAGTGAGTGGAGGTCTCCTGTGGGAAGCCGAACTGAAAACCTCAGTATTTGTGAAATCCTGCCTTAAGCCCTGCAGGTACCAGTTGTGCACCACTTATTGATCTGGGTTTTTTGTGTGAGTTGGCTGCTGCATCAGGATGTGTTCAAAAAGAATGAAAAACAATAAACCTCATCCTAAGCAGATTGCTCTGATTTTTCTTTCTTTCCCTCACTGCTTATGGTTATTGATCACCTGCTGTTTTCTTTCCTTTGCCTCCACAGAGCTTGTGTTATACTGGGTGTGGTTTTCATCCTGTCCTCCTTATGCATTATGGGTAAGGCCATCCATGACCTGGCCACCAAGCTGCTACCTGAAGTGGTAAGGAATTCATCAATCACACTCATGGGTTCATGGATTTTAGGAGGTTTTACGTGCTGGTATGTTACATCATAAAACACAAAAACCACCGTCAAATGAAAACGCTGTCGAGAAGCATATTTGTGTTGTTATGCACTTAATGCACAACAAAATGCTGGATGAGACTAGATAATACTAGATTAGAGTTGAGCACATGTTTATTTTCCTCCATGGGGGCAGGAAATGGCTGTGGTGCAGAGGTCAGAACTGGATTCAGGCATGAGATGGATGAGAGCTTTGGATTAATCAGCCACCATATGGGGCACATAATGTTATCCATTTAAAATTCAGGGGAAAACCCCTGAAACATATTAAAGTACTGTAAACTGCAGCAGCTGTATTACTCAGTGTCAAACCCGGTCACAGTTTGGTTCATCTCCCTAAACTCAGGCTACAGAATTTGTGCCAAGGGTTTAGTGTGTAATCAGATTTTTTCAGTGGAATTTGCGTTTTTTTTTTAAAGCTTTGCCAGATAGTAACCAGTCTAGCCAGGACTGTGACTTTGCTGTCCCTGGCGTGATACCAACAGTCTGCTGGAGTTTTAGATCCATTTAGAATCTTAAAAAAGCCATGTTGACCTTGCTCCCATATCTAATAATATCTTTTAAAACAACATGCAGGGGGCTACTGCAGATATTCATTTGCAGGAAGCTGATTCTGTCCCCATCTTAGCATTTTTGAACTGGCAGCATATTTTCAGCTTTGGCCATCAACCAGGTGTGGTTGGTAGCTCAGACCATGTTGAAGTCAAAAACAAGGAGGAGGATGTCATATCCAGACATTATGGAGAAGATTAGATGTTTTAAGGTTTGCTACATCTCTAACTGATGAAAGCCATTTGATATTTTAGATGTGTTTCCATGTACACACGTGGACAAAATTGTTGGTTCGATTGTCGGTTAATGAAAGAAAAACTCACAGTGGTCACAGAAATACCTTGAATCTGACAAAAGTAATAATAAATAAAAATGTTATGAAATTTAACCAATGAAAGTCAGACATTGCTTTTCAACCATGCTTTAACAGAATTATTTAAAAAAATAAACTCATGAAACAGGCCTGGACAAAAATGATGGTACCCCTAGAAAAGACTGAAAATAATGTGACCAAAGGGACATGTTAATCCAAGGTGTGTCCACTAATTAGCATCACAGGTGTCTACAATCTTGTAATCAGTCAGTGGGCCTGTATATAGAGCTACAGGTAGCCACTGTGCTGTTTGGTGACATGGTGTGTACCACACTCAACATGGACCAGAGGACATGATGGAAAGAGTCGTCTCAGGAGATTAGAAAGAAAATTATAGACAAGCAAGTTAAAGGTAAAGGCTATAAGACCATCTCCAAGCAGCTTCATGTTCCTGTGA
>VUQH01034654.1:0-11979 GCA_015106775.1 Etroplus canarensis
TCCAAATGGACAATAACCCTAAGCATACTGCTAAAATAGTCACAAAGTGGCTTAAGGACAACAAATTCAATGTTTTGGAGTGGCCATCACAAAGCCCTGATCTCAACCCCATAGAAAATTTGTGGGCAGAATTGAAAAGGCGTGTGTGCAAGGCGACCTACAAACCTGACTCAGCTACACCAGTTCTGTCAGGAGGAATGGACCAGAATTCCAGCAAACTGCTGTGAGAAGCTTGTGGAAGGAAACCCAAAACGCTTGACCCAAGTCATACAGTTTAAAGGCAATGATACCAAATACGAAGGACATGTATGGAAACTTCTGACTTCAAAGAAAGTAATAAAAATCTCTCATTATTGCAGCATTTAGCAAATAGAAATAATGTTGGCAATCCTAACTGATCTAAAACAGGAGAAGTTTAGTCTGATTTAATTTCAGTGGCTTTTTGCACAGTGTATGTAAACTTCTGGTTTCAACTGTAATCACTCCTGTCTCGGCCCAAATTTAAAAGAACTCTAGAAGTTTGTTGTCGATATGTTAAGACTTTCAAGAAGGTGGTATTCAGACTGAGATAATCTGCAGGGGGAATACTTAAAGACATTAAAGTTAACAGCTCACCAGTATTATAAGAATTGTATTACTTTATCAGAGGTCCCAATTTCAGCACATTTATTATCCATCATCAGGATATTTTGAAAAATCACTCATGCATGGGGAATTATTGTTCATTTAAACTTTTAATTTTAAGTTTTAAATATAAGTACTTGCAGTGGCTTGCAAAAATGTCACTGCTGGAATCAACTAGCTGGACCTCTGTTGAATGAGGTCAGTCCTTATAATGGCGGAATATTTATGCAAACATTTATTTTACACTATTTTCATTAACTGGCATTATTTTTTAAAACTCTGTTTTCACTTTGACATGACAGAAGCTTTTATTGCAAATAATTTTAAATTTTTGTGTTTTCTGTAACCTCTTAGTCTTTTCTTTTTAAAGGTTTAAGTTGCCATCTCAACAACTTCAGTTAAGAATTTTTTGCGTTTTGTGACTGGTGGATTACTGTTCTGTCTTTATTCTTCAGGACAGTGGAATCACAGTGAATCATCATCATCCGCAATGTTTGTTCCATAGTCTTTCTTTGTTAAGTGTTCAAGTTGCCTTCTCAACACTGCCAGTTGAGAAAGTTTTTGCTGTCCTTGTTGCTGTGGGAGCACTGTTTTCCTCTTCAGGACCGTGGACCGCAGCGAATCGTCATTGCTATGCGCCACATTGTTTACTCCAGGGAGCAGCTCATTGCTCTGGCCAACACTTCAGCCAGACCAGTGGGCATTCCAGCTGATATAAAAAAAAACATGAAGAGGTTGAAAGAAGAAGAAGCTGATGAGAGACAAGGTGAGACAGTGGAGGGATTAGGAGAAAAGGAGTTTTACAACATGGGGAATATCTGATTGCTGGTAAACAAGCTGTAAGAAAAACAGTGCTGGCCAAGAGTGAGCGGGAATACTGAGAGTGCGTGTGTGTGTGTTGGAGACATGGCTGCACCAGGCTGTATCTGACCACACTGTGAGCCTTGATGGTTTTTCAGTTGTTCGAGCTGACACAGACTGCACTCCAAGCAGTAAGAAAAAAGGTGGTGGACTTGCTGTTCATATTAACAACTGCTGGTTTAACCCACCTTTCAGTACCGTCAGTTAGCAGATTTGTAGCCTGGATATTGAACGGAGTGCTGTCAGACTCCGTCTGTATTCTTTATCATTTAACCATCATCAACCATCATAGTGACAGCATAAGTACCACCCTGTGCTAATTCTATCTCTGGATCAAACAGCATTCACTTGAATTTTAAAGATGTAAAACTCCTCTGTCCTCCCCCCGCTGGAAGGGTCAGATCACAACTTGATCCACCTCACTCCCTTTTATGTCCCTCTAATTAAGAGGCAGCCTGTGACCACGAGGACAATAAGGAGGTGGTCAAAGCTGACTCTGGGGACACTGCAGGGCTGTTTTGAGATGACTGACTGGAAGGTATTGTGTGAGCTGCAGAGAAAGGACATTGATGGGCTCACAGAATTTATCATGGATTACATTCACTTTTGCGCTGATACCATAATCCCGTCAAAAACTGTTAAATATTACCTACACAACAAATCTCGGGTGACAAAGGACATCAAAGCACTCCTCAACAGGAAGAAGAGGGTCTTCAGGTCTAGGGATAGGGAGTGGATAATAGTGCAAAGAGAACTGAAGTCAACAATTATGGTGGCCAAAGACAAATACAGGAGGAAGCTGGAGTGGAAGCTCCAGCAGAACAGTGGCAGTGTTCTTTAACAGATTTGATTCTGCAGCTGCTGCTCACTCCTCAAACCCTCCTGCTGTTGGCCTGGCGGTGGCGGCAGTCCTGTACTTTGCATTTAGTTTTGCTTCCTGTCGTCTGCCCTGATTCCTTGATGTCACCTGTGCTCCTCTGCCTCCTGTTTCTCATTAGTCTGATCCTACTCACACCCCTGTCTCTCTTCAGTTCAATGCTGCGTCATCCCTCTGACAGTGTCCTGACAGTGTTTCTGTGCCTCGTGTGTCCTCCCCTGTTTTTGTTTTCATGGACTTTGTTAAATTGAATGTACAGCTTCACCCTGCTCCCCAGAGTCTGGTGTTTGGGTCCCCACACTCTTCTCACGCCTTCAAACACTTAAATATGACACTTTTTGTTTTTTATTTATTAGATATTTTAATTTTTTTCACTTCAGTAGTCTAGACTATTTTGTGTAGAGTTCTTGCATAAAATAAAAATACATTTAAATTACAGGTTGAAATGCAAAAAACAGGAAAATGCCGGGGGTGTGGTTAGTTTTGATAGGGAATGTAGGTGAGCTAATTATTTCAGTGCATAAACTCAGCACATTAGTTCATCTGTTGGCATAAAATAAAAATATAACTACTAAAACCACAAACAATATTTGTGCTTTGGGAAAAAACTGGTAATGTACTCATCACATGTAGCATATAGATAGTATCCTCATATTTAACTTTTGAATAAACAGAAAATAATGTTTGACATTGACTGAAGTTCTGAGGGGTGCACTGAAAACATGGATTAATGCTAAATTCAGAGTTTTCATTGTCACAAAGGTGATTCTGTTTTAAACTGGCTACATTACCATGGTAACTCACGCTGAAAACATAACCTGGTCAGGAGCAGGTTATGTTTAAAGTTTGGGTTTAAAATTAGCTTGAAGCATCGCATTTTCAGTAATTCTTTTATTTGCAGTGTGCAGTAAGGGCTCTATATTTTCTGTTGTAGGAATGTTTTACATCCTTACCTTATTCAGTCATATCTTGCTAATATCACCGAATGACACCCAGCTGTAATATTACAGCTGTGTAAACTGTATGCTTTACATTGTCACTGGAATTTCCAGAAAACATATTAAGGTTTCTATATTTGGTCTGCGGCTAAGTCTCCTTTAGTGATGGAACTGCAGCTAATAGAGCACAGAATAGAAAACTGCTCAGTTAGCCTTCATCTGAAGGCCTTTTTATCACTGACAATATTAAAGACAATTAATTTACTTTGGTCTGACAATAAACTAATATAATTTTCACATCTCCTGCAGGAAAGTGGTAGACCTGAATGCCCACAGTGTTTAAATGTATAAAGTTTAAAATCTGACAGCTCTTATGTGCAGCCATCAAGTTGAAAATGGTAGCACTGAGCATGTTCTGAGTGGTAAACAAGTATTTTAACTTGAGTTAATATTTTACTGTTTAGTGAGCTCTTTATGATCATGAATTCAGTAGAAAAGTAAACACATAACTTTCCAAGATTAACAGTTTCATGCAATATTGCTCTCTTGTCTTATTTGGAGCAATAATGTTGCAGTTTACTGTTGTTAAATGGTTTTTTCTGGTCTCTAGCACCCATTAATCTGATAATGTATATCATGATAAAGTTGATCCATTCAAATAATGTGTCAGACATCCCCTTTTATGTGAGCATGTTTCCTGGAACAGATAGCCTGGGTTAACAATGAAAGTTGATAGCCACCATGATGAAACCTGCTATCTCTAACTAGGGTTTTAACAATCAGAGAACTTTAATAATCCCAGGGGGAGAACATTTTTCAAGCCAGCTAACACAAAGAAAGTCAGGCTATGTTAAACGTTCTCTGTCCTATACTTTTCAGTTTAAACTTTTATTTCTTGTGTTCCTACAGCCTAATATGCATAGTGATAATTGTGATTTCAATGAACTTCAGCGCAATTACACCAACTTCTAAAATTCCCTTTCTCATCTAAAAACAACCTTAAAATTCCAAAATATCAGTCATATAATCAAACTGTTTCCTGAAGGAGACTGGAGAACATGGCAGGCTGAAGAGCTGAGAATGTAAGCCAGCATCACTCTACCCATATACGTAATCATATCAAACCATAATCAAAATGTTATCACACCTTTGTGTGTTTTTGGTAAAGTGAATGACCCATTCATGCCACGTAATTTGTTTTGATGTAGTTGTAATTTAGTGAAAACTGCACTTGCATCAAATATTTGGGAGTTTTCTTCATGCTTTACATCAGTGGATCATTTATCAACTGCTTGTCTACCGAAAAGTAATGACATGGTTTTCAGTTATGTCAGGTAAAACTTTAAATACAAAGAATCTTTTTGTTTTTATGAGCCAATATTCATGACAGTATTTCAGTTCTAATGTAATTAAATAAGACATTTTGAAGCATATTTGCTGTATTTTTGAGCTGTTTTATTTGTGTAGACCTGCTTTCCACCTGAAGTTCTGCTGTGTACCTCTCTCCTGCACTGCTCAGTAGTTTAGTCCAGGCTTGTTTGTTTGGAGGTGAGGGAGCTGCTGTCAGTCCACTGACCTCAGAAGACCCAAGACTGTGTTAGGAAGTGAATACGTGAGAATTCTGAGGAAACCAAGGCATTTTTTTCCAGTCACAGCAATTTTAAAAAAAGTGAATACCACAACTTGTCAGTTTAGGTTTGTCTAGATCTTTCTTTTAATTACAGTATTTCTCTGTTGGTTTAAGTCTTGCTCTTGCAGTTTTTTCAGAGGCATCAGTGCACCTATGAAAAGAAATAAGTGAACTGGAAAAAATTAGGGTGCAGAGATCATTTTTGTCAATAGATGGGATTAATATTCAGTGCAACTATTTATTAGCTTACATACATATATAACTATATATAAACTGATATAATTAGGACATGAATTTATCCTTTTTATACAGCAGGAAGCTTCTTTTTAGGCTTCAGGTGTTAGAGTTAGCATAATGAAATAATATTTTGTTATTTAAAATTATTTTAACTAATTCATTTATTCATTTTGGTATTCAACTTTTGGAAGTCATTTCCATTGTACAGCGAGAGAGAATGACACACATTTGCAGCATGGCCTCTGTTGAACGTCAGTAATGTGGTGCTCAGAGCACACACTGCTTGGTAAAGGAAAATAAACTGCTGCACAGTGGTCTGGGATGTAATGTCATATTACACCGTGGTGAAACTGTACATCTGCCCTATTAAGTGGCCCCATGAGTTTGGTTTCTCATGGTTGTGTGATTTGGCACCACGGAGCTATAAAAATACATTGTATTGCTCTCATTGTGCAGAGGAGAGACACTGTTTTAAGCAAACTTTGTGAGCGATGGCGACACCATGACTACACAAAAACAAAGCATAGTATATGTGGTACATTAAATCTCAAACACAACTTGAATCACATTCACTTCTAAGGTGGGTATAAATATATTCTTGTAATATCTGATTGCTAAGATTTAGAGTTAGGGTTGGGGTCATCACTGATGATGACTTACACCTTGCAGGGTTAATTTAGTTGTAACTCTTTACTAATAGCAGGCTGCCAAAGCTTTGCTTGCTGCTATGGAGAGCACATTATAAGTTCTTTTCATCTCAGAAATAAAAAGCATACAGTGTGGTTTACAAGCATGCTCTCAAACTGGTATAGATTTGAACCTGCTTTATTCCAACAGGATGTGACAACACTCCCAAGCTCTGTAATTACTACTTTCTCATTCTCCATAAATGTTCATGGGGTTGAGGTCAAGTGAAAAAAGTCCTTGACAGTCAGCTCTCCTTGGTCTTGTTCTCCTGTTAATCTTCAAGTACTTCCTGAAACTTTAAGGTGTTTGCACTCATTTTCCTTCTGCAGTATGAATCCTCTGTGAAGATGCAAAGCAGAGGGTGGAACCTGGCTTTTAAGAGTGCAGAGTTGCTTCTTCTCTGTTTGGGTGGAGTCAGTTCACATCAAGTATCCAACTCCAAGATAGCAAAACCAGCAGGACTTAAATAGCCCTTCCATATTGTTTCACGACGGGTTTGATCCACCGCGGTATCCTGTCTGTTGCATCCATGCTACTGCCAGTAATGTCTAACTCAGTGCCATCAAAAATTAACAGTTTTTTCATCATCCACTGCAGAATGGTTTTATGTCTTAGGGCACCCCTGGAGCCTGGTCTTTTCCCCCCTCCTGAGAGATGTAGTGACACTACTCATCAAAGCAACATGTACAGATCTTTTGATGTTTACTGTGCTTTCCATGATCCTGCATTAGATGTAACTGTTTCCATGCAGTGTTGAGGTCTAGCCATGATTAATGAAGAAAAAGCTGCTATTGGCTTAATCTTTTGCAGTACTGACGCCATATTTCCATCCATCACTATCACAGTGTTGCTTAGTTAGCAATGTTCAGTTGGTAACATATTTCTAACAAGTGAACAATGGGTGCAGTTCGATTTACTTGAACAAAAGTCTGATGATTCAATCAAATCCGTTGTTACTAGAATGTTGCTTTCCTGGAATCATACAACTCTCATTTTTTTGCTGACCTAGAAATAGTTGTGATTTTTAAATATTTCTTAATTTTGTATTTTAAACTAGTATTTTCAAATGTTCCATGAAAATTTGGCAGATCTTTATCTTCTCCTGCAACAATGGATCTTCCCAGGCACTTATTTTTCTGTTTGTGTCATCAAACCTGAGAACAGGTTTGATGACACAAACCTGTGTCATCAAACACAGGTTTGATGGTTTTTAAACCATCAAACCTCTTGCTTTTCTCTGTGATCAATTGTACTGTTTTTATTGCAGTCACAAGATGATTTATTACAATTCCTTGTCTTGCTAGTGGTACATTCTTCTGTTGTCTGGACCAGATATATTCGCTCATGGCATACAGTACTAACTGTTGCATGCAGCTGGTTCCACATGAAATCACAGTTTTATGATGGCAACACTGTCTGACAGTTAATGGCAGAAAATGGGTGGGTGGTATATTACATTTAATTACATTTACATCTGTGCACTCAAAGATTGGTTGTTTGATTCACTGTACATCATGTTTAATATTTTTAATATTTTAATATTTTTTTAACTGTTAACCATATTTTAAAGATCTTTAACTAAATATTTGAAGACATGTGAGTTCATAGTCCAAAGAGGAGTCACATACTCTGCACTCTCAAAACATTATCTCTATAATGTAAGAATATTTTCTGTGTGTGTATTCTTTTTGAGAGTGTGGAACTGCTGGTAGAAATGAGAGTGACTGCTACTTCTGTGGACTTGAAATGTAGCGATCATTTCAAGTGATAGCACAATTAATATTCACAACCTGGTGCTGCTTGAAATAAGACACAAACTTTTATATATAGCTAGCCAAACCTGTTTTTGGTGTTGATTTATCCTAGTAACATTAGATTCCATTGCAGAGGCTAGGTGGGCTGTAGTGGGAAAGTGGGCTTTCTTTGGCAGCCTGGTTAAATGGAAACCCTGTGGTGCCCTGCCCTCTGTTCTATTTCAGTTAGTCCGTTTCTGCATAATGTTGGCCCAAAAAAAGCAAGATGAACCCTGTACACGTTGATTTGAAAAACAAAATATAAGATCATAGAGTTGCTGTAAAGCTTGTGTAATTGCAAAAAGCCTTCATTTTGGGAAGAGTTTTGGTGGAATGTATCTACAAAAACGAAACATGGACCTTTCTTTTTCTAAACCAAACAGCGTATGAAAATAAAAGAAAGTCTAAAACTAAAATAGAAAAATGATGCTAAAACAAACACAAAAGAAATATGTCCATCGCATGACAGATAACATGGACACAAACTTATAGAAGACATATTTTCTGCGGGACAGCATTGTCTCCTATTCTGTCCAGTTATATTTCTTTATTATGTGTCAGAATATTACTTCACGATGCTGTGCGTTTGATGCATTTTCTTCATGTTTTGATGTGCCTGTGTAAAAACCCTTTTCCTGTTTATTTGACTGTAGACTGCAGTCTGTCAGTTTCTGCAGTAGTTTGCCTTTTTAGGCTGCTTTCTCTGGTTTTTAACCCAACCTTATCTTCATGGCAGCCTTAGTTCCTCTTTGTGTAAAATAAATTACTGAACTACAGTAAAGTGTACCTGTAACCCTGGCAGTACATGCTTTGGCAGTCAGACCTTGGCACAAGATGAGAAGTCACACATCTGCCATTTTAAATGTGTTGGATTTCTAAACCTGGCAAACAAATACTGACCTGAGCCTTTAAAGACCGTATACTAAAAAAAAAACCCTTTTTCCACCATATGAAAATATGGTGTTACCACTGCAAACAAGTAAACAGACAACCAGTGTTTGCACTCCCACAACTGTTAGCTCATTAACCTGTCAACATTCCTCGACCCATGTGCGCTGTCTTAGACACACAGATGTGCAAGATTTTAATGCATCCTTTTAGAGAGCGCAGTGACCTGATCACGGTTAGGTTCACATGTATCCCTTTATATGGAATGACCCCGAATTGTGAATTTCTCTGATGCTAATTTATTGCAGTATTGATGTTGAGCTTGGCCACATCTTTCATTCTCAGTATTAAATGCATATTGTGATAATTATCCATATTCAAAAATATAGAAAATATTGTATCTACATATTTACAGTATTCAGCTTTCCTTTCTGTCTTCTCTCTCCCCTCACCCCCAATTGGTCGAGGCAGATCACTGCCCCTTCCTGAGCCTGGTTCTGCCAGAGGTCTCTTACTATTAAAAGGGAGTTCTTCCTTCCCACAGTCACCCAGTGCATGCTCATAGGGGATGGTCTGATTGTTGGGGTTTCCTCTCTAACACTGTAGTATCTTTACCTTACAGTGTAAAGCGCCTTGAGGCTTTTGTTGTGAAGTGGCACTATATAAATAAAAGTGAATTGAATTTAGAGGGTAAATGGACTCATATAGCAGCTTCCTACTTTAAGAGTACTCAAACCATTTTTTACAACAAGCCACATTCATTCGTTCATTCATTCATACAGCACTGCATTCTGTCACATATACACTCACAACTGCAATTATTACTGTGTAATAACTATGCACATCCTGATTGTGAGTCCAGTCACTTCTGCCCATTATAATGTATATCTCCTCCTACTAAGATCTGGACTTACACCTTACACCTGCATAGTTGTGGTTCCACACATTTTCTCCCTGATATATTCCCTTGATACTTATGTATGCTGAACGGAGTGCCTGTAACACAAGGAATATCCCCCCAGGGGATTAATAAAGTATTCTAATTCTGATTCTGATCTAATAGATGCATTGAGACTAATCAGAGTGGAGAACCATCAACCATAGATAGCTCAGCTAAGTTGCATCACTTTAGAGGATATCACTGCAATGAACAGAATGGAAGTATTGTAAATTTTGATATGATGTACTTCAATCAATCAATCAATCAATCAATCAATCAATCAATCTTTATATAGCACTAAAAATAAAATGAAATCTGAACATTTAGAAAAAATAAAAAATAAAATAAAAAAAAGTAACAGAACATATAAAACCAATTTAGAGATAACAATAAAATAATAATAAAGTCAGCAAAGTAAAAACTTAAAGAGGAAGGTTTTAAAATATATAAAAAACAACAAGCAAATTAAAACAAGTTGTTTCAGTAAGTTAAATATAAGCTGTATCAAAAAGATAAGTTTAAAACCTGTCTTAAAAACAGAGAGGCTGTCAGCACTTCAACCTGAGACCGGAAGCTGGTTCCACAAAAGAGAGTCCAGAAAACTTAAAACTCTGCCCCCCATTCTGGACCTGGAAACTCTAGGAACCACAAGGAAGCCTGGAGTCTGTGAGCAAAGAGCTCCTACTGGGATGTAGGGAAAGATCTTTTAAATAGGATGAAGCAATACCATTGAGAGCTTTTTATGTGGTAAGCAGAACTTCTAATTGTATTCTGTACTTAATAGGGAGCCAATGTAAAGAGGCCAAGATAGGAGAAATGTGATCTCTCCTAGAAGTACCCATCAATACTCTGACTGCAGCATTTTAAATCAGCTGAAGGATCTTCAAGGAATTGTTTGGACACCCAGCTAAAATGGCACTGCAGTAATCCAGTCTGAGATAAATGCATGGACCACTTTCTCAACATCAAGTTGAGAAATGATCTGCCTGACCACATAACCCCAGCCTCCATGCTGCAGCCACACAAGATCACACGAGACTTTGGCAAAAACACGGCAGATTTGAAAATGGCGCGCCACTGATTTCAAACATTTTCACTTATTAGTCTTTTTCCACCAGCTTAAATCATAAAAGTGTCAAAAGTAAAAATATATTTCTAGATCATCAGCACTCTGGAGGACAGTGAAGAAGATCTGGACAGTTTGCAGTTATACATAGACGAGTGTTTCCAGCGACTGTTGATGGGGAAACCAAACAAGACACCCATTCTTACCCCGTCCACCAGCAAGTGTACGCCAGCAAGCAAGAGGAGCCAAGCTGTGGACTCTCCTGAAGCGTCCTCTCCTCCAACCAGCGGCGACATGGCGGACATTCTGGAGTCAACTGACAATAAACTGTCCTCCTTCGACACACGTCTGTCCTTAATGGAACTCCTCCACAAAGAGTTTCAGACTCTGCATGAGTCAGTGGAGTTTAGCCAGCGGCAGGTGGAAACACTCGCTGCAGAAAACGCGGTCCTGAGAGTGTCGGTAAAATCCCTCACTGAGGGAGTGAGTCGGCTCTCTGTAGAAACCACGGTAAAGGAATTTATCCAGCCCCACCTGAAACTCCTGGAGGAAATGGTGAAATCCATTAGCTTTCATCGCATCCACCGCCTGGGAGGGAAGCGGCCCGACGGACACAGACCCAGACCAATTGTAGCCAAGTTTGAGCATTATAAGCACAAAGAACTGGTTAAGAGCCGCAGCTGGGAGGAAATCCTGGAGCGTCACAAGGTCCTGTTCCCAATCCGAAAAACATTCATCCAAGGAGGTTCCCGAGCCGTCATTGTGGTGGATAAGCTGTATGCCAACGGGCAGCTCTATAGAGACCAGAACACCACCCTATGGCTGTATTAATTTGATGTCAGGTGATCTGTATCCACACCGTCACCTTGTTTCTGTTCTTTCATTTTCCCTCTTTTTTTTCCATCAGTTCAACATACTTGTACACTCAGAGTAATCACTGCCGGTTTATTCAACATTATGTGTTGCTTTTCTCATCGTCATTATCGTATTGAGTTAAAATGGAATATCTCTGCCACATTAGGATTGTTTTTGTTTTATTCTTTTTATCTTTCCACATCCTTTATCTTCTTTTGTGACACATTGCACATGGTCATGTCACCGTCGTTGCTATTGTTTGCTTAGCACAACACAAATACTGACAGCACACACACACAAACATACAGCCTAGATACAGATACAAATATAATCACACACCCCAATACCGAGACAGATGCACGTACACACACACACACACTAGTAAACACCCAACACCTCAGCTAGTTTTAAGATGACCACACTGAGGTTTGTCACATGGAATGTTCATGGAATTGACTCCAGGGAAAAGAGACTTAAAATTATTAATCAGTTAAATGACCTACAGGCTGACATTGTCTTTTTACAGGAGACTCACATGTCTAAGACATCTGCACACACACTCACCTCTCCACAGTTTCCTCAC
>VUQH01034664.1:0-16705 GCA_015106775.1 Etroplus canarensis
GAACATGTTAGCAGACCTAAAAGTGGTTTTTATACGACTGTCAGAAGGACCCATCAGAGTTGTTTATGTGTTGCTAGCTGTTTGTTATACCCGCAGCAAATTATTCAGAACAGGAAGTGAGTCATCACCTACCGTCTTTATAAGGTAGTTACACTAATTCTGCACTATAATATCAACTCACCATAATGCAGAGTCCGTGGAGCCCCGGGTTTGTTTCCTTCTGGGGGTGATGGAGACAGTGACGTGATGCTTTCAGCACAGACACATTAATGAAGCGGTGGCCCTCGGCAACTGTTTTCGTCCTTCATGTTTTTTCTTTCATAAAATTCCAAATCTTTGTCTTTTAACGCTGGCTGTTTTGTCTCAATGTGGTGAAGCAGTTTTGTGTGATTCATTGCTTCATTAGCCAGTCGGTCACAGCGGGTGAGGAGCTTGTGGACCACCTGTTGTAATGAACCTGTAACTTAGCTAAGAATCTTTGTGTTTTCTTTTAAATGCAGCTTTCTTTTTGCTGGCGGTCCGTGACCCTTCTGCTGTCCCATCGTTTGCTTGTTCCTTCCTGAAAAAGCTCTCCAGCGAATTTTGCTTTTAGCTCATTTTATTTTCAAGGGTTAGCTTGTGTCGCTGATGCGTGAAACGGCGTTCCAGAGTCGAGGGTGGAAACGGTCGTTTTTCAAAATAGGATCCGGAAGAAGAAAGGAAAAATAACTAACATTTTAACCACGACATTTTTTCATTGCGGCCTGGTTCCAACCAGGGGTTGGGGACCCCTGCTGTAGATGATGGAAGATTCAAAGTCTTGAGGAACATTATTGTGAAGTTGCTCCACAGTTTGTAGAGAGTTTGTGGCTGATTGCTGAACCTCTGTCCATCTTTACTTCTGAGAGACTCTGCCTCTCTAAGGTGCTCTTTTCATACCCAGTTCTATTACTGACCTGTTGCCAGTTAGCTTTATTAGGTGCCACATGTTCCTCCAGCTGTTTCCTTTTAGTATCACTTACTTTTCCAGCCTATTGTTGCCCCGTCCAACGTTTTGGACAGTTGACCATGTCAACTTTGTGTTGCTGCCGCCATCAAATTCAAGATGAGCTAGTATTTTTCAATAAATAATGTCTCATTTCAACATTTGATATGTTGTTTATGTTCTTTTGTGAATAAAATATTGGTTAATGAGATTTGCAAATTAGATTTTTTTATTTATATTTTACTCAGCTTCCTGTTCTTTTTGGTTGTTCTTAACGTTTGTCATTTTCTCACCTGCAGTGAGATGGAAAAACACTCCTTTGTGGGATTCCAGGTTATAATTTTATAAGAGTTTAGCTCTTACAGTGGTGCCCAGACAGCTTGATCTGTACTTTCAGAAAGAAGCTGTTACAAAAAGTATTTCCAGAAAAGTTTGGATATTTTTTCCAAATTACAATTAAAACGTTCATGCTGTTAATAGAATAGAATAACCTTTATTGTCATTGCACGACACAAATGCAGCAAAATTTAGTAAGTGCCAGATATAAACATTATGACACAACAACCAAAGGGAAAAAAGTGTTTAAAAGAAGTCTCTTGTAATAAAACCTAGAATCTCAATGTAACATTTGTTTTTGGCTGCATGAAAGATGAGATAAAAATATCATGTAAACCTTTATTTGACTGACTAAAGATTTCCAGTTGTTTTACTAGCCAGCTTCATTGGTATTTTTTTTAATTTGAACAAACTTAGAATTTGATGTCTGCAACACACTCAGCAAATGGAGAGTGGATATCCCTTATATGTTTATTGTGTGCACACAGAAGCCCCGCCCGTCTGCTGGTCAAATGTCTTTGTCAGGACCAGCCAGTCAGACGATGGTCGGCTTAACGAGACGAGGAAGGAAGCAGTTGGTTTTTTGGAGAAAGAAATAAGTTCTGCGGCATTAGCATGTGATTAAATCAGAATTATTTTGAACTGTGACACATGCAAAGCAACTTTAGTAGCGTCGAAGAACACGAACATGCAGCGAGCGGGCCCAACGTGAGTTCACACCTAGACTGGACTCTTTCTCTTTAACGCTTGGATCGGAACTGTACAGTACTGGGATATGTGGAGTTTGAGCCTTAAATATCTGGGTTAAATTATCTTTCCAGTTTTGCTGAACAATACTTAAAATGTTGGTTTTGCCTATGAGAACAGTGTCTTTGTTGCAGCACAGTATCTCTAACTTCTTCTCTGCATTCTCTTCATTGCAGTGATGTTGCGGTCGGTGTGAAGGTACGTGGACATTTATGTATTCTGTTGTCTGTACAACACAATCCGTCTCGTAGGCTTTCATTTGCACTGCATTCAGGAGATGGTTTGGAAACAAATGTTTAAGCTAATTTTATTTTATTTTTTTTTAATTTACCAGAGAGGCTCAGATGAGCTCAACATGTACGGAAGCAGCCCCAACTCTATGACAGGTACGTTCACTCTTAGCTAGGATGGGATTCACAGAAGCGCCTAACCTCATTTACATAATGTTTCAAATGCAAAGGATATACACTCACTGGTCACTGTATTAGGTACATCTATTCAGCTGCTTGTCAACACAAATGTCTCATTGTCCAGTTATATGGCTGCAGCTCAGTGGATTTAGGCCTGTAGACAAGTACAAACCCATCATCAGGTGATTTAAGGGCCTTCTAATGTGAGATGGTTGTTTGTGCCACAACGTGTGGGTCTGAGTGTTTCACAAACTGCTGATCTACTGGGATTTTCCCACACAACCATCTCTAGGGTTTACAGAGAATGGGTCAATAAAATCCAGTGAGCGTCAGTTCTCGTTAGCAGAAAGGAAAGGAGCAATAATTCAGGTAACAGTTTGTTGCAACCAAGGTATGTAGCAGAGCATCTCTGAACACACAGCACGTCGAACCTTGAAGCAGATGCGCTACAGCAGCAGAAGACCACAGTGGGTGCCACTCCTGTCGACTAAGAACAGGAAACTGAGGCCATGATTCACTCACAGACCCACTCTAACTGCAGTGGAAGATTGGAAAAATGCTACCTGGTCTGAGTCTCATCTTCTGCTTGCACATTCAGCTGGTACGGTCAGAATTTGGTGGAAATAACACGAAAGCGTAGATCCATTATGCTCTGTATCAGCAGTTCAGGCTGGTGATGGTGGCGGTGTTTCTGGTGCAAGGGATATTTTCTTGGAACACTTTCGAATCAGTTGAGTATTATTTGAACACCACAGTGTCCTATCACAAAGCTCCAATTATCCCAAATTGGTTTCTTGAACATGAAAATGAGTTCACTGTACTCGGATGTCCTTCACAGCCACCAGATCTCAATGCAGCAGAGCACCTCTGGGATGTGGTGGAACAGGAAATTCTCGCCATGGATGCGCAGCCAATAAATCTGCAGCAGCTGTGTGATGCTGTCATGACAATATGGAGCAGGCTGCAGGAATCTTTCCAGCACCGTGTTGAATCTGTGCTAGAAAGAAAAAGGCACTTCTGAAGGCAAAACCCAGTATGAGCAAGGTGTAACTAATGAAGTGGCCAGTGAGTGTAGATCCTGAAGGATGTATAAGTGTTAATGAGGTTGTGCGTTTTTTTTTTTTGTTTTTTTTGTTTTGCTTTGTTTTTCTTAGTATTGCAGGAAAGGCTCAGGGTTGCGATGGCTCTGTTGTTAAGGATTTCACCCAGTAACCCGAAGCAGTTAACCAACATGCACAATACACACGATCCTTAAACCTTGTGATGTCGTGAAAAAGTTATTACTTTATCCTCGTTTGATCTTTTATCTTTGTGCATGTGTGTCCACGTTCAGCAAACGGCAGCGACAGTAAGAAACAACGCCTGGATGAATCCCCTCCCTCCAGGGTCCTCCACATCAGAAAACTGCCCAATGAGGTGTCAGAGACTGAAGTCATTGCTCTGGGGCTGCCCTTTGGGAAGGTCACCAATATACTGATGCTGAAGGGGAAAAACCAGGTGAACAATGCTTTTTCTTTTTTTTTTTAATTTTATTTTTTGACCGTCTCTGATTCTGGTTGAAATCTGTTCATACCAACACTTCAGGCTGCTCACTGCTGCCTGTCCATGAAAACGTCTACCAACGCAAAGATGAAATCTTGATGATGCGTTCAAAAATGTCTAAAAACCATGAACCAATCAGAAAATAAAATGTTTTATGACTAATATGAGACCTGGCCATGTGACAGTCACAGATGTACTGTATGTAATGGTATTGCGTTCTTTATTAGGTGTTGTTACACCAACAGTTGCTACTGGATATCATGAGCCAGCTACAAGTCACAGATTCTCAGTTGGATAGAGGTCTGGGCTTTGAATAGGCCAGTCCAACGCTTTATCACATTTCCCCTTTAACCACTGGAGTGTTGCTTTAGCAGTATTTTTAGCGTCATTGTCCTGCTGGAAGGTCAACCTCCATCCCAGTCCCAAATTCCTGGAGGACTCAAGCAGGTTTTCCTCAAGAATTTCTCTGTATTTATCACCATCCATCTTTCCTTCAGTTCTAAGATAAGATATCATACTTTATACAGTATTACAATGAAATTGAGAAGCTATTTCATGCCAGTGCAGAAAAGATAGGAATCAAGAATCAATAAGTATATATACAAAAAAAAAAAAAGTTAAAGAGCATTGTGCAGTGTGTATTATTTATTTCACATGGCCCACTAGGTCAGGTGTGTGGGTTTATAAGGGCTGTTGCCCTGTTGTAAAAATTGTCTCCGAGTCTGTTTGTCCGTGACTTCAGCGCCCTGAGTCTCCTGCCAGAGGGCAACAGCCGGTGTCCTGGGTGTGTGCAGTCCCTCAGGACGCTGTGGGCCCTCTTGGGACAACAGGTGCTGTAGAGGTTCTTCAGGGAGGGACAGACGATGGTCAATTCTGACCAGTTTCCATGTCCCTGCCCATGAAGAACATCCCCCCCCCAGCATGATGCTGCCACCACCATGCTTCACTGTGAGGATGGTGTTCTTGAGGTGATGAGAGGTGTTGTTTTTGTGCCAAACATACCTTTTGGAATTGTGGCCAAAAAGTCCAACCAATATTTCTTCAGATCATAACACGTTTCCCCACACACTTTTGGGAGACCTGATGTATGTTTTTCGCAGAATTTAGCAGGGCCTGGAAGTATTTCTTTGTAAGGAACGGCTTACAACGGAAGCTTGTAATCCCATGCACTACATGAACAGTACTTGCCAGAAATTCCTGCAGCTCCTTCAGTGATGCTCTATGCCTCTTGGCAGCCTCCCTGACCGGTTTTCATCTCATCTTTTCAGTAATTTTAAAGGAACATCCAGTTCTCAGTAACCTCACAGTGGTTCCATAATTTCTCCCCTTTTTGATGACTGTCTTTACTCTGTTTCATGGTATATGCAATGCTATGGGAATTTTTTAATACCCTTTTCCTAACTAATACCTTCGAACAATAGGATCCCTTTCATGCTTCGTCAGCTCTCTGTGGACCATGGCTTTTGCTTTAAGATGCAGCTCAGGAAAATTCTACTAGGGCAGCTTAATTTTGCTTGAGGTTAATTAGAGTCACTTTAATTGACGGCAGGTGTGTACCCAAAAGGACTGAATGCTGTAATTAAAGCAAAAGCACTAGTTTTAGTGTGTGCACACTTGTGCAACCAGCTTATTGTACATTTAGTATTTTTATATAGTATTTTTATAACTTAGTATTGTAACCAGGGTGTGCAGACTTTCTATATCAGTTGTACATATAGATGTACATAAATTCACCACTCGCACCCTGTCGTTACCAGGGATATGACCAGCAAGGGAGAATATGAAATATGACACACATATTTTGATACACACAGTTGCTGAACAGAACTAAATCTGTGCTGCAAACTGCACAGTCTAAGTAGTGAGGCATCAGATATTTAAACTTCAGGTAGTTCTATGGGAACCTATAGGATCTGCGTGTTCTGTAAGAACTTCAATGACATGTGACTCTGTAGACTCTCAGTGAGGTAGAGGTGTAGTTGTGTGAGGCAGAGGAAAAAACGAAACATTTATGCCCATGGTGGATTAGGTGAAAAATATTAACTGTGATGTAAACAGGTGTGCGGATAGTTTGTGTTTGAAGCAACGGAGATAGAGAGAAATTTCAAGGCCAGAAGTGGAGGAGGGCATCTTACACAACAGTTCAAAGACACTTCTTTAATACTTTCTTTAATATCCTGAGAAATGTTGAGATCACCACTAGAATTCAAATTAAAATAATTTATATACAGTGTTGGGGATAATGCATTAAAACATAATGCATTACTGTTGCTGAATTCAGTCATCACATTGCACTTAATAATCAAACAATGATGTTATTACTTGTGCATAATATGGCAAAATGGCATATGGCAAAATGATCTACAGTCACTGAAGGTTGACGGCATGCATATTACTTCTTCAAAGGGGCAAGAATGTGACATAAAAGAACTTGTGTATATCCTCTCTAAGGACAGGGATTTGTGCTGATCTGGGCATTCAGTATAAGGTTATACATTAAGCTATTAAACAGCAATTACATGACAGTACATTTTTGGCAGTCCACTGTAATGCATAAGGAATGCAATAACTACTATACAAATGTTCTACAAGATGTAAACATGTAAATAGACTGGTAACTGGATCGGTGCTTATATTAGCACTTTTCTACTCTAACTGAGCACTCAAACCACTCTTTTCTACAAGCCTCACTAACCCATTTACACACATTCATACAGCGCTTTATTCTATGACTTTAAGCACATTTAACTATGATTCATACATTCACACTCATTTTGGGGTTCAGGGTTTTTGCCGAAGGACTTATGCCAATCTCTACTTTTTTACATTGTGTGACCACTGCAGACCTCCACAGAGAGGTATTAAGGTATTACCATTTTTGCTCAATAAATGGCAGAAATTATGTGGTTATTAAAATGGGTTTAGAGCATTTGGGTTTAGAGACACATATGCATGCTAGGTCCTCAGCTGGACAGTTCCACGCTCTTCTGCTGATCCTCCAACTACCCTCCCCCCTTGAGTGAATCCTGCTTTTCTCTCTCTCTCTCTCTCTCTCTCTCTCTCTCTCTGTCTCTCTCCCCCTAGTCTCTGGATGAGGTTATTTCCTGCCTCATCGAGTCACAGCATTCACACCTCCGAACAAGGATTAGGGGATGAAGGAAAGATGGAGAGAGGACTGTGCAGAGTGTTGGTTGTCAGATCTTCATCCAGAAAAAGCTGTTTGTTTGGCTCAGGTTTCTCTTTTTTCTTCCTGTTTTGGCAAAGCACAGCACAACTGATGCTTAGATACACATATGGGTGAATTGTCAGCATGTCTGCAGGCACAGGAATATCTGTGCATCACCCTCCACACAGACACATAAACATGGTTATTCTGTACGCATATAGTCCTGGTAGAAGGCCAGGAATCCTTTCACTCTATTAGCTTGGACACCAACGCATAGGTTCCACTGACCCCTTAGTGCTCCTTTGATAAGGTTTCCTTTTTGGCAGAACAGTCGAACTCACAGCCATCAGGAGCAGCTGTGTTTTAACCCCAAAATCTGCCTGAGTCCAGGCACTGCTCCCTGCTCTCCTTCTTCCCTCTTGGGGAGTATCACGCTGCATCAGCAGCCGGAGCTCCTAGCTCCCTGCTCCGGGCCATCCGTCACAGCCTGTGCTCACTTCCGGGATCAAATATCTCAGACAGCACGGTTCAGGAAGGGAAAAAGATGCTGGTACGTCTGATCCCAATTCTATGAGCATGCTTTTGCAGACCTGTAGTCACTTCCAGCCTTTTAAAGTCCCTGGTCCAGTAAAATTGGACCTGTCCAGCTTAGGTTCCTCCTGGCAGAGAGTGAATTTCATATGTCTCTGTGTGACATAAAATAGTGGTTTTATAACAATTGATGGGCCCTCTTGTTCATTAGACCCAGAAGGCCTTTCAGACAGGCAGCAGGGATAAATGACCGAGCCTGTCATGTATTAGATACAATATTTATGACTCCCTGTTCCCTAAAAAACACATGACATCAGTTGTGGGTTAAACTGAAATAGACTGTTAACTTCATGGTAGCTGCAACCTTTTAGCCTGACTGGTCGAGAATATTAAATTGTCTGTGGCTTAAACTGTAGGCTTAAACCAAGCCAAACTGAGCCCAGAGCATTTTACTGGCTCATTATTTTTCTGTGATTCTAAATTTCAAAAACAGCTACTTGTTGCCTCAAAAAGGAGTAATGCAGATTAAGAGCGGCAAGTTTTACTGACTTTATAAAACCTCAATTTACAAATGTCATTATGAATAGACATTTTCTGCAGAAAGTTAAGAGTCATATTTCGGCCCCCATATACCACACAGTTACAGGAATACTGATTTTATTAACATTTAAAAAACAGAATGTGAACACTGACCAGGAGTCTGCCATGCTGGTCTGTTAACAGCTAAACCTTTACGCTATTCTTGGCCACACGCACACACACACACACACAAACTCAATTAAGTTCAATTCAGTTTTATTTATATAGCACTAATTCACAACAACAGTGACCTCTAGGTGCTGTACACTGTAAGGTACACTACAGTATTAAAGAGAAAACCCCAACAATCAGATGATCCCCTATGAACACGCACTTGGCGACTGTGGGAAGGAAAAACTCCCTTTTAACAGGAAGAAACCTCAGGCAGAACCTCCCCACAAATCTTTGCATACAATAAAGTTAAACGTGCTATTGAAATGAAGTGTGGCAAAAAGCACACAGTTGTGAAATTACTTTAAGCTTTCATTGACTGTGTACAGATTTCTCCTAATTTGGCCATCATTACAAACTTAGAGAAACTCCCCTTTCTGAATTCAGTAGTTTGATGGACAAACTACTGAGCCAACGTTTATGGACGGAATGAAGAATGAAAATGTTTTCCTTATATACAGCTTCCCCCCGGGAATAATAAAGTATTCTGATTCTGAATCTGGTTCTTATGCGCTAGAGCCAGAAAGAATGCATAAAATTGCAAATGAGATTGGGACGGCTGCACAGGTTGCCACAAGTAAGTTACTGAGTGTTTGTGAAGGCAAAATAATCTCAAGGAAGCCACACAGTGAAATGTTGGCTGGTATAAAAGGTGGGAATAGGGGAACTTGGCATGTGAATGATGGAGGGAGGAATCAAAGTGGAAAAGTACGTGGACTATTGAAAGAAGAACGGAAGGTAGTGGAGGGGGTTGTAAAATTCTGAGTCAAAGCAGAAATGCTCTGGTTTTCTCAGATAAGGTGGCAACAGAGTAAAACAGCATGAATCCTAAACTGTCGCCTGTGATTCTGCCACAGCTTTATAGAGATGAAATAGGGTTTTACATGTTATATGTCCTCTGCTTCCTCTGCCACGGCCTTTAATTTGATTTCATTCAGAACTCTGTCAGCTGAGATGATTTGCCACCAGGCTCCAGTTTCATTTGCAAATGCTGAGTGCGTTTGATCCTGTGCTATAACGTGGAGTTGGCCCCGGCGCCTGCTTGTCCCCTCTGTGGAGAAGAGGTAAATAATCTACCAGTAATCCACAGTCCATGTCTGAGCGTCTGGACACAGTGTGTGCTGTTAAAGAGATTCAGATCCTGTTTTGCTTCATGCATCTTGTTCTTTTGGCATCGTTAAAACAAAACAATGGCGCACAGGGTAAATAGCCATGGAAACACAGAGATGGTTGCAGCTAAACAGAGAGGCCAGCCAGGTTTTTTTGAGCCATGTGAGCCACTCTTTCCCACTGAAACCACTGCCGCAGGCTGCATGCAGCTTATTTGGCTTGACCTCTTCTTGACGTACAACACGCTTGTCACCCCTCGGTGTCCACTTTACGAGATGTACAGTATGTTTTTGGACAACAAAACGCATCAAAGAGGGCTGGAGAATAAACACTGCAGCTTGTAAATGCCTTTAAATTTAAGTGTTGGAGTTCTAATGTCAACGTGTCCCACAGACTGTGTTTCATTTTTCGTTGTTTTTTGGTTGTTTTTTTTTTCTTTTCACCGCATTAAAGTTGGCAGATGGGTCGGAAAAGCCATCGAAAGGCCTCCATGCCGAACTTCTCCATCCATCAGTGCTGTTCCACTCTAGAAAAAAAACCTTGATGGGAGGCTGGCACCTCCTTAGCGCTGCACCATTCTTTACTCATGCACAGCTGCTGCCACCACATCTGGGAATGATTCTGTGAAAAGCAAAGGAAGAGACGTTGCGAGGAGCGAGATGTGATGAGGCCTACAATGAGATATCCTTCTACCCCTCTAATGTCTCCTGCCTATAATAATTGTGACGTGAAGAGGTGTGTGAGTGCTTAAATGTCTCCTGAGAATGTTTCATTTTTTTCTTTTGGAACTTCGTGTAGTTCCCATCAAACGTATTTACCAGTGAAAACTGCTTATTAGCTCAGATTTATTTTGCTGCCTTGAGGTTTGAATTAACTGGGCGTCCTTTGGGGGACTACTTGAGCATTGTTGATTTTGCAGCTATAATTCTTTCTTGACTGATTGCTTTATGAGACACACTGATAGTGCTTGGATTGTAAGGCTGCCAGTGAACTTAAAATATGTGATTTGCAGATGGGAATTTTGAATAGAGTTTGTTTTAGTTGTGAAATCTTGTTTTGATGTTGATTAATTAAGACTTTATAATTCATATCTCAGACAGAAATTGAAAGTAAAGATTGTAGACTGTTGTATAAGGCATAAAATGTATACAGTGTAAAATTATGGGTTTTCTGTTTACTACCCACCATGATTACTGAAGTTATTCTGTTGAATATTGCGTCAGACCCTAAGCGTTTACCTATTTCATAGATGGTTCGGAAAAGTTTACAGTACCACCAAACTGAAACACTGAGGATAGCGTTGCAAAGCAGTACCCAAATCTGTGAACGACTCATAAACGTCTGTTTATACACTGCCATCAAAAAGTTTGGGATCACTAGCAAATTTCATTATTTTCTAATGAAAAACACATTTTCATGCAACTCACAAACAATTTTATCCTCTTCACTGCGGTGGTTGTGGTTGTGGGTGGATGTAGAGTGGGTAGGTTGGCGGTTCGATCCCTGGCTTCTCCAGTCAACGAGCTGAAGTGTCTTTGGGCAAAAACACTAAACCCCAAATTGCTCATGATGCATCCATCAGAGTGTGAATGTGTGGATGGTAGTTAAATGCATAAAGGCAGAGGATAAAAGGCTGTATGAATGTGTGTGTGTGATTGAGGCTTGTAGTAAAAAGCACAGTGAGTGCTCATCCAGAGTAGAAAAGCACTGACCATATGGAACAGAGGAAGACTCCATCAAGCCAGTCCATCTTGTGGGAGATTTTTCAGGAAGCGTGGGGGGAAATCTCGTGAGATTACCTTGAAAAACTGACAGCTAGGATGTTTAAGGTCTGCCAGGCTATAATTGCTTCAAAAGGTGTTTTTTGATGAAGATAAAGTTTGATGAACATATTTCCATTAAAACCATTATTTCTAACTCTGACAATGTCAGCATGTCCTGGTCATTTGCTATATTTACTATTCAGACTAATTCCACTTGTGTTTCCAGGGAAAACAGGAGAATTTCACAGAGATACCAAACTTTTGAGCGGTAGTGTTTGTACAAAACTGTCGTTCTGTAATGCTAGCCTAGTTACATAAAGCTGAGTCTGTCTGCCCCAATCAATTATAATATCATTCAAATGTTGTATTAAAAATAAAAAAATAATAGACACAACAGCAAGGAGTCATGTAGACTTCTAAATTTTTACTCCTAAACCAAATTTTACCAAAATTTTAGTCCTGATGGACAAAATTTGGTTGAAACCTGAAAGGGTCAGAAAAAAATAATTTTTTCTGGCCATAACTTCAGTTTTATTACTTGAGTTCGACCTGACTGAACTATGTTTTTATGGTTTGGTATATTTGTTTTGTTTATTTTCAAGCTATTTCCTGTTTTATTTGGTGATTTCTTTTTATTTTGCATTTCTGTCAGTTTTATGCGCTCTCTCTGTTTTCCCTCCTTTGTAATTGTCTGGCCCTTCATTAGTATCACCTGTGTTTAATCTACCGCACCTGTTCCTAATCAGTTAATCACTCTCCCCATTATATATACTTTTCTGCTTCCCTTTGTTCCTTTGCCAGATTGTATTTGAACTATTAGTAGTCAAGCCCTTGGTGTTTTTTCCACCTCGTGTTCCTATTGACCTCCTTATGCATCACTTCTTGGACTGCTATAAGATTTTCTTTTGTCCACCTGTGTATGGCCACTGCTTGTTTAAAACTAAATGTGTGAATTTTGAACTTTATCATGGACTACGGTGTCCTGTCTTTAGGTCCTCTTCCATTTTTTAAAAGTGGAGAATTTTTTTCAGTTGATTTGAGGCTAAAATCCGGTTATCTGTCTGTCTATCCATCTTTCACCATTTATCCGAGTTCAGGTCATGCCCAGACCTTCCCCAGACCTCCTTCTCCCCGGCCAACTCCTTCAGCTCTTCTGGGGGAACAGCAAGGCATTCCCAAGACAGCAGAGAGATATAATCTCTCCCCAGGGCCTCCTCCAAGTGGGACATGCCTGACACACCTCATTTATGAGACGCCCCCAAGGCATCCTGGTCAGATGCCCGAATGACCTGAACTGGATCCTTTTGATGAGGAGGAGTAGTGGCTCTAATCTGAGCCCCTCCCGGATGACCAAGCTCCTAATCCCATCTGTAAGGGAGAGTCCTGCCACTCTTCAGAGGAAATTAATTTTGGCTGCTTGCATCCTCATCCTTTCAGTCACTACCTAGAGCTTTTGACCATAGGTGAGGACAGCTTTACTTTCACACTCAGCTCTCCCTTCCCCACAACAGACTGATACACCATCCGCATCACTGCAGATGCTTTGCCATTCTGTCTGTCAATCTCATGCTCCCTCCTTCCCTCACAAGACCCTGAGATACTGAACTACCTCCACTTGGGGCAGTGAATTCCCTGACCTGGAGTGGGCACTCTGCCCTTTTCCGGCCGAGGACCATGATCTCAGACGAAAAAACTGCACCTTCGGCTGTTCACGTATTCTGCCCAAGGAGTCGCCACAGCAGATTAATCTGCATTGGTAATTTGGCAGAGGTTTTACATCAGATGCCCTTCCTGATGCAGATGTCTATGGCAAGAGGGGCTTGTGGCCCCACCTAGAATCAAACCAGAGACTTTTTGCTTGTGAGGCAAATGTGTAAAGCACTACACTACATGGACACCGACCACGATTTCAGACTAAGAGGTGCTAATTTTCATCCCTAAAATTTGGTTAATTCTGTTTAATTAAATTCTGTTTATCTAGCACCATTTCACTACAAGTTAACTCAAGGTACTTTATACTGTAATTTGAAGACCCAACATGTTGGAGAGAAAACCCCAACAGACAATCCACTATAAGCAAGCACTTGGCAATGGTGGGAAGGAAGAACTCCCTTTTGGCTCAAAAGTGAAAATCTAAACAATGGCTACATCACACCTTACCAGGTTTGACCCAAAACGTGGCATGTGTGCATGTGTGGTGCTTGGTATATAGAACCATACTTTGGCCTTTGCTTTGCATTAAACTTGTTATATAAGTCAGCATAAGTTGTGTTCTTAACTAACTGTGTATTAATTCTTTTTGACTCTGATATTAACCTGTAGTTCATCACATCAGTCTGTATATTGATTGGGTTTGGTCAGTCCTTCCCTCCTTTCAGCAGGCTTTTCTCTGCTGACAGCCAGTCTCTAAATTTTCTGCTTGATAAATTTTCCTAATAAATAAATCTCAAGCATAGAGCCGCGTTTTCTCTGAAGGCTAGCCCAACCGTTTGGTACGTTATTATGAGTCTTGTGGTGTGAGAAGAAATGATTATTCACTGGAAAATAGAGTTGAAATAAATATAGCTCCATCTCAGAATAATAAATGGGTTTATTTTACGTGCTTGTTAAATTTTTCTTGGTGTATTAGATTCAGTTTTGGTTAACAATGTGAGAACAGTAGCACATGGCCTTCTCCCCCTTGTTTAGCTATTTTAAGGTTTAAGTGTAATATAATCTATTGCAGAGACTTTAGTGTTGCCTCTAATATTAAGAACATTTGCAATGAACCTCAGTGTGTGTGTGTGTGTGTGTGTGTGTGTGGTCAGAATTAATGACTCACAGTGTCTGTTCTATACTTACTAATTACATATTTTTGATGTCTGAGGTCTGTGGTAGCTGTCTCAGCAGTTTAATCCAAGTAATCCCACTATATCTTATGCTGCCAGATATTTAAGATATCATTTTGTGTGCTTTTTGTTAGTGCTTTTTTGACCCAACCCTGATGTGAGTGTCTGTAGTTACATTTCCATTACAATAATGAAAAAGTTTTAAGCACATGCTTTGATAACACTCTTGCAAATTGTAAATCTTATTAACTAGATATAAACTCTTGACTAGCTGGAAACTGAAAAATAGTGTCTCATTTAAATGTTTTAGTGAGTTCCAGGGTTTTATGTGAACCAAATGTTCAAAAGGTGCCAAAACAATCATATATGTATAAACTGGCATTTAATAATACTAATAAATTTATTATGTTTCTGCTGCGGAGGCATTATATTTTCAGGTTGTGAGTCCATGCGTCCACCCATCCGTTACAAATCTTGTTACTGCTACAGGAGCTGACTTGTTTGCTGGATCTCTGTCAAACTTTGTGTGGTTAATACCTGTGATGGATAAAAGCTCTGATAATATTTATGAGATTGTGGGGTCAAAGATCAAGGTCACACAGAGTCATAAATGGCGGCTGTTGCTCAGGAGGTAGAGTGTTTATGCTTCAGTCCCTGTCTTCTCCAGTCTACGTGTTGAAGTGTCCTTGGGCAAGACACTGGACCCCAGATTGCTCCTGATGCATCCATCGGAGTACGAATGTGTTCATGATGGTTAAGTGCACTTAAAGGCGTAGAATAAAGCACTATATGAATGTGTGTGAATGGGTGAATGAGGCTTGTAGTAAAAAAACGCTTTGAGTGCTCAGTTTGAGTACAAAAGCGCTATAACCACCAGTCCATTTGCAATTTACCATTTAACATTTACCATTCTTGTTACCATCGTAGGAGAGTACTTGGCCGCTGGAGCCTAGCAAAATTTTGTGTACATAATTCATATGATGGGTAGCAGCACTGATAACATTTTTCAGAACTGTACGTCTCTCTGTCCAATGCATCCGTCCATCTGTCCGTTGAGAAATTTACCACTTCAAGAGCTGACTTATTTGCTGTTTTTTTTCTAAAGCATTTCATCAAGCATGGCACTGTCCTGTCAACAGACCATACTCTAATCCTCACACAATCAACTTTGTGGGCCTAAGCTGCACAGTTCCATGAACACTGTGGAAGTCTTTTGCAGTTCAGTCAAATTCCATTTAAATAATATTTTTTTTAAAAAACAAAAAAAAACAAAAAACTGTAGGCTTAATGATTTTGTTGATTGTAAAGGTATATCATGTAACATAACAATGCAGTGATACCAAGAAGTCAGAGGAGTTTCTTTTTTCTTCCCTTGTAGCAAAAAAAGGAACAAGGAACTACCATAACATTCTAACATTAATGGATTGCTTATTTAACAAACAAACAAACAAACCATAAATTCAAATGAAAGTAAAGTAAATGAAAACATAAGTAATTAACTGATTGCCTTGTTACAACAAAAAGTAATAATTTGTTACTTTGCAATGCACTTTTTATGAGTTAGATAGGCTGACCAAATTTAGCTCTGTATTTCCCCTTACAGTGAATTCTGCTTTTGGAGTTGTTATTTAATTAAATGTCATACGCAAAGAACCACTCTGCAACATCCATACAGCCTGCAGGTGTAATCTGGTTTCTTTAGAGTGTTTCAACCATTAGTCTCTCTTCTTTTAGTCCATCATTTTAATTAGCTCCTGGGGATGTTTTTAGTGGCTCTCTTGATGATTTAATTAGGTTTACAAATTATAATTTTTAACCACCGTGGAGCATGGACCATGGCAGCATAATAAACACAATCAGACATTCCCCCTGCAGAATTGCATTAGAGTCCTGGCACTGCCAGAGAGCACGGCTGGAAAATGTCGAACTAGTTGGCATCAAGGAGCTCCTGTTACCAGTAAAGAGGGAAAACTCCCAGTGCTCTGCCAATCCGGAGCGCACACGCACACACACAAACTCACACGCTCACATGCAAACTCCCGGTTAAACTCCTATAGCTGTTTTTTAAAGCTTTCTGGAAACAAAGATGAAGCAGAGGACAGAGGATAGTAATTTGATACGATTCCCTCCTACCATCCATGGTAACAAAACAGCCTCTAATGGGGCATATGAATGAAAAAAGGGACAGTGAAAAATTATCTAATGTGCATCCTCTCTTGTACTTGGAGATTTCAGGTCTTAATACTTTCCGATTCTAGTGATGGGGGTTTGACTTTTGTTCCCGTATGATAAGTAGGCTAAACGTTAGAGCTGCAAGAGCCTGGAAAAATGTTCTAATGCTCTGTTTCTCCCTACTGGTCTTGTACTGGATTATGCACTGATGCTGGAAAAGTTCTGCGGAATTAGGATGATTTCATTTCATGGGCATGCTGCATCATAATAAATTCAGTCTTTTCTCTCTGCATGACCTCTGGTCGACGTTTCTTCTCCAGGTCTCTTTGACTCCAAATTGGTTTTCAGTTTTCTGTGCAGCTGCTTCAGTTATGAATAATCCCAAT
>VUQH01034666.1:0-10283 GCA_015106775.1 Etroplus canarensis
CTGTGAACATAGATGTTAAAAAAAAAAAAAAAAAAACCCCAAGAGCTACATCTCAGACTCTACAGGCCTCAGTTAGCATGATAAATGTGAAAGTTCATGACAGTGCAATTAGAAAAAGACAGAACAAGTATGGCCTCTTTGGAAGGGTTTCCAGGAAGAAAGCCTGATCTTGGCAGCACAGCTTGTTTACAAAGTTACTGCTTAGGGCCCTGTCACACCATGATGATTTAACAAGCTTATGCCGACGCATCCAAATTCCTTTAAAAACGCTGGTGTACGCAGAACAATGATGTTAAATGGACGTATACATAAACGTATTGCTAACGTACAGTAGAACTTCCCTTAAATGCACCGCCTATACCATTATACTGTAGCTGTATGTTAAAAACATGTTCAGTGCGACTGGAACACGTCGTGTACGTCAGTGTGTGTTGGAGGTATGTTTGATATGTTATGTACATGTTAAAAACGTGTTACTCATAGGTTAGTAATATGTTTTGGGTCTGCTAGACATTATCTCCATGTATTTTGACACATGAGTGAAGTACCTGCAACATATGGCCCTTGTATGCGGGATGTATGAGCCATACGCTGGCATACATTGAAAATTTTGTGCGTGCTCAAAATTTCCCGGCGACCTCGCCGTACTACGACGTATACCAGCATACTTGAGCGCGCTCTTAACTTAGACCAAACTTGCCTAGAACTTAATTGACGTAAGCCAGCATATTTGCAGTTTTTTCCTACGTCGGCAAACGCTTGTTAAGGTGTGACAGGGGCTTTAACCAACTGCAAAACTTCTCCACAGTGTCCTTTGAAAAGATGATACCAACGTGGCCATAGTGCAAAGTTCCAGGTTTGCCCAAAAGCAATTACAGTACATCAGCAAAAAGACCTCATGCCAGCAGTCAAGCACAGTGGTGGAAGGGCGATGCTGTGGGCTTGTTCTGCAGACAGAGGACACGGGCACCTTGTTGTCATTGAGCTTACCATGAACTCCTCTGTATACCAAATATTCTAGAATCAAATGTGAGGCCACGTCAAAGCTTGGCCCAGCCTGGGTCATGCAACAGAATGATGATCCAAAGCACACCAGCAAATGTACAGCAGAAAAAGAACAGAATCAAGGTGTTGCCATGGCTCCAAGTGCAGACTGAAAAGCTTTGGTAGGACCTTAAGAGAGCTGTGCGGCTGCCCACAAACCCCAATGAACTGCGGCGAAGTTGTGAAGAGGAGTGAGCCAAATCTGCTCCACAGTAATGTGGAAGTCATACAGAAAGTCTTTATTTTCATTTATTGCTGCTAAAAATAGTTCTAACAGCTGTTAAATCATGGGATGTACTTAGTTTCTCACATGACTGCATAGAGTCCTGTGAAAACATTCTTTTTTCACATGATTGTTTAGTCAAAAACATGACTACATCAGTTTTTAATGGCCTCTTCATTACTTAATTGTGGTGTACTATGGCAGACAGTGGCTAATATCTTACAAAGACTGTAAAACTGATGATGATTCAGATGTGGACACGCTCATGATGTGATTCATTCTTAGGGACTTGTAACACAGTGTGTCCCGCTACATAATACATTGAAAATTTTAAATGTATACTCTCTTTCTTTGCAATTTTTACTTGCTGCAAAGACTTTGAGTGGTCCAGCCAGGATCTGGGGCATACACGTGACGCCCCTGATGGGAGTTATAGGTAAACAGGGCTGTGGCAATAAACTAGTGGTATGAGCTATATATCATGATACAGGGTTACTATTTAATCAATACTATAAGGAAGACAGTTTGTTTTAATTTTTTAAAATAAATGCATAGAATCAGAGTGAATAAAGGTTGGCTTTTAAATCCAGCCAGATATGAGAGATCTGTTGGCATTGGTAGCAGTAAGCAGTTTAACACAGCTCGGTATTGGTGACTTTCTGCTGCCAATCTTGAACATCAACTGATAATTAAAAATCAGTGCAGTGCTTTTTCTTTAGCTTCTCCTTTGTATTCTTCCCTAATATCATGATACTGAAGCGTATTCTTATTTCTTTACTGCTCCTTCAGCTGTATACCATTATTTTACTGGACCAGGACGTCTGTGATACTAAGTAATACCTTCACAGTGAGGGTATGTCCACAAGATTCTCTTAAGATGTTTCATGCTGGAGAGCAGACTGATTAAAAAGGACCTATTGTGCTCATTTCCAGATCAGTACTTATTTACTTCGACTGTAGAAGAGTGCATTTGGATGCTTTTACACAGTTGTGAATAATAATTTACCTGTTATATTTATCCATTGCAAAGACTCTTTTTTTTTTTTTTAAGCCTCCCTCCCCACTTTAAAGCCAAGTTTATTTTGATTGGCTGCTCCTCATAAAGAAATGGAGCTGTGTGTCTGAAATGACCATATTAGGAAATCTGCTCTCATTGTCATCATACAGAGCCAAGAGTAAAAAAAAAAAAAGTCTAAAATGGAGCATCTGAAGCCTGATCTTTTGACTTAGGTTAAACTAGGTTAAGCTGTCATGAGATTTTTAATACTGTATTGCTAAACTAGAAGTGTGCAGAGTGTTGAAAACAGTCTGATTAAGATACACACAGTGTCTTAAAATAACAGAACTCCAGTGGTGAGAATCATTTAATCAATTAACCCTGCGATACAGGATATGCACAGTATTTTCACTTGGGGGAGAAGTCTTGGCAGTAGAGTTTCTGTTCCATTCCCTGTGATTGAGGTAGTTTTACTCTGGTATGGTGACACATGGCAGTTGACACATGGATTTAATGCTGACTTTTGTTTGATTATGCTTAAAAGCGTCTGTTGGATATAGTATAGTGAATGACTGCTGCTGCACCTGTTTAGTCATAGGCCAGATCCCCTGGTCACACCTTTCCAAAGGTCTTGCTGTACACACAGATGATGATCACTTGAACTTGAGGTGTACTTCAGAAGAAACTAAATCATAAAATAGATGCTGTATAAACAGAAAATAAAAGCAACCAAAGCTAATTGACACGTGACTGAAATGGTGAATTTCCGAGTAACAGTGCATCAGTAACTTCTTGCACTCTCTGCATTGATCATGTAAGCGAAAAGCAGTAACTGACATGAAAACAGGCGAATACGTACTTTGTATTCTCCCCAGAGGGTCACCACAGCAGATTAATCTACATCAGTAATTTGGCAAAGGTTTTATGCCAGATGCCCTTCTTGACGCAACTATCCATGGTGAAGAGGGGCTTGGAATCGAACCGGGGATCTTTTGCTTGTAAGGCGACTGTGTAAACCACCCAACATGGCAAGTTCTTGCCAAAAATGTACGTTATCCTCTTGTGTCTTTACATAGATTTTTTTTATGGTTACGCTTGTGTCTTCATATTTGGGCACAAGAAACTCGAGACTCTTGAGGAACCCTGAACTACTGCAGAGGTTTGCTCCTAATCCTGATCAGGAGCGAAATTTCTCCAAATCGGCGTGGTGTAAGCTGAAAAGGGGAGTCACGATAAAACTTGCCTGCAAAATATGATTCACGTATTTGAGGCAGGGTTAGTAAATCATAGCTCCATGTGTGAACAAGTGCTGTTATTTTATCCTGGTCGTTGACATTTGCCTTGACAGTTAAATGTTGAATGACAAGCGCAACAGGTAACGGAGCAGGGCATTAATAATTGATGTCATGTTGTAACATGCTGCTGCAGCTTTGTGATAGACCTGTGCACATTTTCCACCTGTATGTTAAGGGGATTTTTTTTTTTTTGTCTCAGCTGTGGGAAATCCCTCATTTCTGATAAAAGTAACTCTTCACTCAGCCAGGCAGCCAGTTTGTTATCATGCTGGTGTGGTTGTCCTTTCTGCATCCTTTCTCTCAAAGAGGTTGGTGTCTGTACTGGATATGCACAGTTCAGGATGCAGCAGTTGTAGCTATTGCCCCCCCCCCCCCTTTGTTCCGGTTGTGTCTTTTCTGCTTGCCTAAGTTAAACTTACATAAGAAGTCTTGGCGTAGATTTGTTCGCAGAGGCTGTTTTTATAGTTTTCGTAGCAGCAAACAATTCCACATTCAGCACAAATGTCAGTTAGACTGGGGGTCGGCAACCTTTACTATCAGAAGCGCCATTTGAGGGATTGTTGATGCAAAAAATCTTCAAGGAGCCGCAAACACTTTTGAGCCTTTTTTGATAAAGGTATCGCAGCCTGTAAAGTTTAAAATAATTGTAAATGATTATAATCTTTGACATGTCACAACTCAGTGGGCTGTTCATGATTATTTAGCACTTTTGACTTTGCATTTATTAAATGATAGAACAAAAAATGCAATTTTTAAAATACTTTTATTACCAACAAACCTGAATAATTGTGAAGTGGAGGAAAAAATATCTATTAGCATTTTCTGGCTGACTCTGAGGCAGAGCAAAGCTGTGCAGGCCACTTTGAGACCCACCTGCATTTGTGTAAATGAATGGAAATTAAACTTACAGCAGCCTGATGGTAAAAGTTAAAAATAGGCCAGTTTCAGTTTAATTTGACCTCAGGTACAGCCACAGGTCAAATATAGAGGTAAGCCAGCAACACTGGCAGAGAATGCAAACAAATCTGTCCACATATTTTTTTGTGAATTTGGAGTCCATAGCTCAGGGGTCGTGGGACTAGCCATTTATGAGGGTACACCCATGCTAACAACCGCTGTTGACTTTTGAATTAAGAGGATAAGGTCCCAGGTGACTGATGTACACATTTCTTGATCAAATATAAAAAATTTTTTTTTTTAAAGGTCAGTGTGTGGGATGTACTTTGTTACATCTAGAGAATGTAAAGAATAATTTAAAATGATAAAAATAAAATATGTTCATCTCTGTATTTATATTAATGTTTTTTGGTTAAAGCCACAGGGAGCTGCTGGAGATGGGCAGAAGAGCTGCATGTGGCTCTGGAGCTGTGGGTTTGAGACCCCTGAGTTAAACAGGATTTGTTGCCTCTTAAGATGATTCAAGCCATGAACATGACTTGAATGTTTGAAAATTGGTCGTCCATCCATTCATCCATGTTCTACTACTTACCAGAGAGGTGTAATCGCTCCAGCATGCCCTGGGGCCTCCTCCCGGTTGGGCATGCCTGAACCACCTCACCCTGGAGGTGCACAGAATGCCACCTAGTCAGATGCCTGAACCGGTTCTTTTCGATGTGGCCGTGTAGACACTCTACTCCGAGCCCCTCCTAACTGACTGAGCTCCTCACCCTGTCTTTAAGGCTGAACCCTAACACCCTCAGGGGAAACTCATTGTGTCCTTCAGCCACTACCCAGAATTCTTGACCTTAGGTGAGGGTAGGCCCGCAGAGGTAAATCAACACCTTCACCTTCACGCTCAGCTCTCTGTTCACCACAACAGTTTTGTGTAGTTTCCACGTCACAGCAGATGCCGCGCCAATCCGGCTGCCAGTCCCTCGCTACACCCTTCGTTCACTTGTTGGACGAGTCCCCAAATGTATCCATGGTGGAGAACACTGCTCTCTCTCTTATTTTCATCCTCCTGCAGTTCTGACTGCTTGTTCTTTGCATTGATTAGGATCACTCATAATTAAAATGCAGAAGTATTTCAGAAAAGAGGTTGTAAATAAAATTAGAAAAACTCTTAAAAAAATAAAGTTGCAAAATGTACATGTATTTGCAAAGAAGATGGACATCAGCAGAGTGAAAAGAACAGGCCGAGTTTTGTGTGGGCACACACCGGCACCGTCTCTAGACTGCCTGGACTTTCATGTGGACGCCCACATGTAGATGCACACAGCCAACACCAAAGCAGCTGCCTGCTCTAAGAAGGCTAATAAGTAGTGTGGCACAGATTCAGTTACTAAGCTGCTCATTTACACGAGTCACTCTGGAGGCAAAGAAGCAGATTAATTTCTCCAAACCAACACATTGTATGAGCCAAGTCCTGCTTTCCTCTGCTCCAGGTCCAGAGGAATGCCTCTTCTCATTGGTTTGCCTCAGTAGAGGGGAGGAAAAGGCAAGGCCGGAAATTCTTGGGGGGGAAAAACAGGACTTCCCTCAGTTCTTTTGTCCATTCAGGGTTGTCTGCTGTTGACCTGGGAAAGACTACGTCCTATTCACAAGTAATGCAAACTGATTGATTGTTATGAGTCAGTAACATCTACCGGGAGACACCAGACCGAGTGGCTTTGACGTACGAGGGTTAGTTTCATATGACAGTCACTTAAAAATAAGGACGGAATTGCAGCATTTGTAACCATATTAACAGTATGACGATTGATTTATTGCTTTGGTCAAGTAAGGATGCACCGAGTGCAGTTTTTAGGGGGCTTCAGAGTTTAGTAATCAAGAGTGACTAATTAAGGGCTTCACTTTGTGAGAGAAGGAGGGGTGCAATGAAAGCAAAAAACTGACATTAAGTGACTAAGTTAGGAACAGTGATGTGAACTTGAGCACGATGACTTAAGTGTGAGTGTCAGGTGGACAAGCTGAGACACACAAACTCACGTGCCACTTCATTAGTACCTTGCTAATACTGGATTGGACCTGCCTTTGCTTTCAGACCTTCCTGAATTCTTCATGGCATCGATTCAACAAGGGTGCAGGAAACATTCCTCAGAGATTTTGGCCCATATTGACATGACGGCATCACACAGTTGCTGTAGTTTTTATGAGAATCTCCCGTTCCTCCACATCTCATAGGTGCTCTGTGATTGTGGAGTCTATTTGAGTGCAGTGAACTCATGACAGTGCTCATTATCTTGCTGGAAGCAAGACCGCTGATCATGACGAGGACAGACCTGGTCAGCAACAGTGCTCAGTTGGCCAGAAAATATCCTACACGTGATTACAGCGCCAGCAGCAGCCTGACCCGTTGATACAAGACAGGATGGATTTATGCTTTCATGTCATTGTCGCCAAATTCTGACCCTACCATGCGAATGCTGCAGCAGAAATGGAGAGTCAGCAGACCAGGCAACATTTTCCTACTATTTTATTGTCTCAAGTTTGGTGAGCCCGTGTGAACTTTACTGTCAGTGCGCCATTCTTAGCTGATGGGAGTGGCACCCGCTGTGGTCTTCTGTGGCTATAGCCCTCCTCCTTCGAGGTTCTGTGTGTGGTACATTCAGAGATGGGTTTTTCTGCATACTTTGGTTGTAACAAATGGTTGCTTGAGCTGCTGTTACCTTCCTGTCACCTCAAAGCAGTCTGGCCATTCTCCTGTGACATCTGGCATCAACTAGGCATTTTCACACTACATATTCTCAGTGAATCCTAGAGACGGTTGTGTGTGACAATCCCAGAAAATCAGCAGCTTCTGAAATCCTAGCACCAACAACCCTGCCTCGTTCAAAGTCACCTAAATCACCTTTCTTCCACATTCTGATCCTCAGCTTGAACTTCAGCAGGTTTTCTTGACCATGTCTACATGCCTAAGCGCATTGAGTTGGCACCATGTGATTGGCAGATCAGATATTTGCATTAACAAGCAGTTGATTAGTATACCTAATGAACTGGTCAGTGTATTTCCACGTCGTGAAAAACCAAACATCGAAATGCCAAAATTGAAAATGAAATATCTACGTATTTGGTGACAACCTTTAGGCTAGGACAGAAATATTTCATTATTTAATTTCTCTCTTGGGATTAATAAAATATGCTGATTGATTAGAAGTATTGGATGTGCACAGCTTTAAGGCAACACAGTGCATTCACTGTCTCCAGTGGATGGATCCTTTCAGCCATGGTTCCCACACCCTTTCCTCTCACCCCATGATGAGCAAGATCCAGCTTGGATATCAGTAATAACTGTGGTTATCCCCTCCTGTACCTCCAGCAGGTCCAACCCTTCCGTCATCCAGTGAAATATTACACACTATCCACTGAGTAATGGCCACATAATTTTCATGGTCTGAGATGACGTCTACTTTGGTGATCACCTGACATTTACCACGGTGGCATTAGAATCCGTGGCTCAGATTGAACTTGTTGTCTGCTGTGAAAGTTGGGTCACCACATTTACGATCTCCTCAGGGATATGTTATCCGTTACGAAATGATGATCCGCATATTGGCACACTGGGAAAGTTCAGCATGCTGTTGTCGGGTCAAAGCACTGGCACGTCTGCAGTAAATACAGCCTCACAGAGATGACCACTGCTAATGGTGAATGGACTGGTGCTTATATAGCGCACTCAAACCACTTTTTACTACAAGCCTCTTTCACCCGTTCACACACATTCATGCCTTTAAGTGCATTTGTCTGTCACACACACACACACACACACACACAATCACACTCTGATGGATGCATTGGGAGCAATTTGGGGTGCAGTGTCTTGCCCAAGGACACGTCAACATGTAGACTGGTGAAGCCAGGGATCAAACCACCGACCTACTCGACCTTCTAAGCCACAGCTGCCCCCACTACCCAGCTACTGGTGACTCTTCTTATTGACACTAATATTTAACTTTAATGTAATTGTTGGTGTTAAGAATAGTTTTAGTGGTTTTTGCTCAAATAGTTGCTGTTTTATTAGACTCATTCATTTAACCGTGACGCACCACAGAACGCCACAGGAAACCATTCCTGTCTGTGGACATCAGTCTCTACAACTCCTCCCTTTTAACACCTTAACTAGTTTTTTTTTTTTTTTTTTCTGTCACCATATCTGTACGCATTGTATTTAGTCTTATATTAGAACTTTATACATTCATAATTATGTTTTAATCTTCGTTTTTCTGCCTTTAGATTTATATTCATAGGTGACTGAGCATCTGTAACACCAGTGCAATTTCTGGGATTAATAAAGTTTTCGGATTCGGATTCTGACACAACCCTCTATGGTGGGAGCGGTTTGTGTCCTCACCTGGAATCAACCCAGGGATCTTTTGCTTGCAAGAAAAATGTGTAAACCGCTACTCTACCGAGACACTAAAAGTGGCTTTTGATAATGAATAAAATCCAGAAGCCTAATAGCTTTAAAAATAGGAAAAACTGTTTACACAGTGAATGAAGGAAGGTTTCCAAGTTAAATCTGACTAATGTGGAGCCACAGATCAAGTGTACTGGTGAGACAGTAGATTTAGCAAAAAAAAAGCACCTTTATAGTAAATGAAAATAACCACTGTTTGTTTCCATGTTCATAGTCATGTGGCTTTTTGTCAAAGTCACGGGGAGCCATTGGGGCTGTGCAAAAGAGCCGCAGGTTCGAGACCCCTGCAGGAGGCTGTTATTTGGATGGATAATGGATCACATTGTATGCTGTCAAAATACTGTTTTCTGCAAAAACAAATGATTTACGATGATGCTTGTGATGCTGCTCTCCTGTTGGGTTACTGTAACGCTTCTTCTAGCCCTTTATTGCATCTGGTGTCCCAGGCCCCCAATGCCCGCCGCTGTCCTAAACTTCCCAGCGGAACTCCGCAGCCAAGAACACTAAAAAGGAGCTGATTTCAGTCTCTGTCAATTGAGTGCCAATACAGTGAAGCCCTGTCTGTGTGGGTAGGCACACACTTGTTCTGGAAGCACATGTGTTTGTGGGTATGGGAGTGTGTATTAGCACGCAGGGACAAAGGGAGTATTATACATGCAGCGTAGGGGGAAGAGTGCATGTTCAGATGCTGGAACACTTATTCTCTGGAGCGCTGTCATATGCACAAGCCTCCTTCCTGGGTCACATGGGGAGCAGCAGGGTGAGAAAGGATGAGATTTTGGGAGATATTCAGATGGATGTGCTGCTGTGGTGAGAGGGGGTGTCAGCATGTGTGATCTGTAGAGTGGGGTAGTCTTTTATGATGGTAAAAAAGTGCCTTTTAAAGCTGTGTGCTGAAACTCTGAGGGAGGACCTCAAGGATTTTTTAAAACACAGGAGCCTGACCCTTCACACATTTACCTTGTTTCTTTGTTATGTACATTTTCAGATTAGGGTGCTCCCCTCCTTCTCAGGAGCCATCCCGTCTGTAGTCTAGCCCAGTACCATGTTAATGCTCTTAGTAGATTTAAATTGAAAATGCTGCATTCCTACAGTACTTAATTTCTTGAGATACCCCCTGGGCTCTGTAAAGCTCCAAATAATTTGTTCTATCTACATAAACGTGCCTGCAGCAGCCATTCACTCAAACAAACTAGTAACTTAGAATAAACCAAAATCTCCACTTGGTTTTTGTTTGGTCCCACTTGGTGGAAAAAGGATGATTAACTACAAATCAAGTGCTCTTAACTGAAATAGATTGAGGCCACAGGCAGAGAAAGACATCTCACCCCATCAATGACTGAATTGTTTTTTGTTTTTAAATACGCA
>VUQH01034671.1:0-13924 GCA_015106775.1 Etroplus canarensis
GGAAAAAACCCATAAGTGACGACAAGGACGTGACACAGAACTAAAGACACACAGAGTATAAATACACAAAGACTGCGAGCAAAGGAGGGACAGGAGGGAGAGGAACACAGGTGGCAACAATCAAGGGCAGGAAGTAAAACTCAATACAAGGCACAAGACAAAACAGGTTTCAAAATAAAACAGGAACAGAAAACAAGGCAGAACATGACACGACAGTAACTTGACAGCAGACAGGAACAGAGAAAACACAGGGGAACTGAAAGCAACAAAGGAAGGCTCAAATGAGTAAAACCTGCAATAAACATAACTAAGACAAAACTCTAATAACCATAAATAAACCAGGGAAACATTGTGAGACTCAAAAACCAAGGAAATGCTCAAGAAATACAAAGTTAAATAACCAAAATGCAGGACCATGACAGGTCCAGTCAGAAAAAAACAAGAAATATTAATCAGGTTATTGCAGTGAAGGAACTAAATGTCTGTTTCTTTGTTATTTTATGTTATCTTTTTTTATATAAACACTTTTAGTATCCCCTGTAGCGTAGCGGCTTGCGCATTCACCTTACAAGTGAAAGGTCGATTCCAGTTGGGGACACAAGCCCCCTGACCATGGAGGGTTGCGTCAGGAAGGGCATCCGGCATAAAAACCTCTGCCAAATTACCAGTGCAGATTCATCTTCTGTGGCAACTCCTTGGGGGAAATACAAGGGAGCAGCCGAAGGTGCATTTATGTATATCTAATTTAGGTTTCATTTGTTCAATGGTAAACTTCACGTGTCAAACTGTGATAACAATCGCCTCACTATTTTGTTCTTGATATTCTTCTCTCGCTCAAGTACATGTCATTTATTTCCTTTTGTTGTAATCAATAAGAAGAACTTTGCTATCTTTTATTTAACCAGGAAGTGACTGACATTCTGACTTCACAGATCAGACAGAGTTTAGATTTTCATAAATGTAGATGACTTTAAAGTGTTATTTCAAAAAAAAAAGTCACAGCAATATTTGTGTATGTGGAGAAGGGATTACGTGGCCATCTGCTCACAACCATGCACCGACCAAATTAGTTGTTGTTTTAAAAAAAACAAAAACTGATGCTTTGAATTCCTTCTTTGCAATAATCTGATGTATATTTCTCACTTTGCAAGAGATGGTCTGACCAGACCTCTACTCCACATGGAAACAACATCGTTATCCACCCTTCTGCAGTTCAATTTTTGAAGCTGTACTGTCACCAATTTTGACCCAGGAGATGATGTCAGGGAATGACAAAGACAACACTCCACAAACTACAGGCATTCTTCAAAAGCTGCCTGTGGAAAATTCTCTACATCCAGTGGCCAGAGAAGATTACCAAAAAAGAACTGTAGACAAGAACAAATCAGGAACCAATAGCAATGAATGCAGAGGAACTGTATTGGCCAAATTGTCAGGAAACCTACCAATAACTTCACCAGGCAGGCCTTGACCTTTAATCCACAGAGAAAGCAGAAGAGGGGAAGGCCCAGGAACACATGATGCAGGGATACCAAGGCAGAAATGCAGAGAAAGAGACATTCCTGGAGGGATTTCAAGATTCAAGATTCTTTTATTGTCATGTACCATGTAACAGTGTGCATTATTACGACAATGAAATTTGTTGTGTTTGGTGCCAGCTCAATTTGCCATTATGAACATATAAATGCAAAACAAGTAAGTCAAGATAAAAACAGAATTATATACTATAGAATCTGAAGAAAAATAGTAACAAAAATAAAAACAGAATAGAATAGAATAGAATAGAATAAATACACTCTGGTTGTGTGCAAGAAGCAGTATGGAGGAGGGAGGAGACCAGCCCGTCCTGTGTGGGTGACAGTGATTGGAGTATGACTTGGTGGTGGGGGTGGGGGTGTGTATGTGTGTGTGAGTGTCTGTACATATCAGTAGTTCAGAAGTCTGATGACTTGTGGGTAGAAAGTGTAGTTTTGATGGCTTCAGTGAGAATCTACAATGTAAATAGTCAAGAAAATAAAGAAAAACCATTAAATGAGAAGGTGTGTCCAGACTTTTGACTGGTAGTGTACATTCAGAGGTCTGAAGCTATTAGGTTAATGTGTTTTCAAGTAAATTTATGCACGTTCAACGTACACTGACTATAATTATTGGCTGACAACAATCATTCCCTAATCTCAGTCAAATGCTCTGAATCCTTAAGCATTTGATAATATCAGACACTTATTTTAAATTTTCAAATGAGATTTTTTTTTATACAACACATTTTTAAATGTGCAAAATGTATGTATTATATGTATATAATATTTTACTATTACACATCTTATTAGCACCCACACACACAAATAAAAAAAATATACATGTCACTAAATTAAATGTTCTGCTATGTTTGAATAGTCAGATAAACTTTCTTATTGTATCCTTGATTCCATTAGTGAAATTATGCTGTTTGAAAATACTACTTAATACATTTACTACTGTATTTATTTCATATTGTAAACACTGATATAGCCTCTGGCAACACATGTAACCCACTGAGACTCTGTGGAAAGATGCTTAGATTTAACAGCTTTAAATGTGTGACTAAATCTTGCTTAAAATAGACAACAGAGAAAAAAGCAGGTTGATTGAAGATCCCTAGCTGCCACAGTGGATCTTTATCAACCCGCCAGTTCTTTTTTTTTTCCAGTTTTTTCTATAACAAGAGCACAGGAGCAGGGAACATTAAAATTATTTAATGTTATCTAATTTTGGCTAAAATCATTTTTTTAAGTAATTAATATATTTAGCCACAGAGTGGTACTCCCTTTTTGTTTTTATCTGAGACTTCCCATTGTCCTTAGGGAAAGCAAGGTTCTGGCAGGGATGAATCCTACAGTTATCAGGTTCTTTTTAAATCTTCTTTTAGTCATAATTCTATGGAAAGCGTTGCAAAAACTTAGCTTTACTACAAAATCTTTCATCTCAGAAGGTTCATGAAATCACATGAAGTCACATGAAATCAAGTAGCATCTAAATAAGAAAAAAAGAAGTAGTATTGCCATTATTATCATTAAAAACACCACATTCATTGCCAAAGTTATTAAGTGTTTCTGAGCCTTAATTGAACTCAGAGTAATAATCCAATGCCGAGCTTCAGAGCACTAATGTGACATCATTAACGAGAACTGAATGCCAGCTTGGCACACTCAAGCTACATTTTGATTAATACAGTGTCAGCCTTGCTATCCTTCCTCTTGATACATAGATGTAAATATATTTCACATTTTTATCTTGTTTCTGTCCACAGAAAGCAGTAAAGCTGTGTGTTGTCAGTGAGATGAATTTAATAAGATGAATGAGATAATTTAAGCACACATGTAAAGCACAGCTCATGTATAAGAAAACATTGTTTTATGATCAAGATTAAACATGCACTCTGTATATTAAGGCTTTCTAAGATTTTGTGAGTCAAGAAATCCAATAAATGTGGACTGAATTGAGATTTTTGAGCTCAAGGCCAGATTAAATAAAATCTTGTCTGTCTTGCCCACTCCAGTGTGAAAAAGCCCTGTGTCAGATTCATCAATCATAGCTTTTACAATCTCTAGTGCATTATGTTAGTAAGGAAGTTTCATAGGAACACAAAATGAGCAAACTCCACCATGCAGAGTGCAGCAGCTGATGAGATCATTTTGAACAGAAATGAAAAAAATGGAATAACAACCATAATCCATGTATAGCAACTCATTAAGAAATGAAGTCTTAGTAAGCTGATCCAACATGAAGCCGTTGTCAAAGGCACACAGGAAAAAAATGGCTGTAGAAATGAGTTTGTAAACACTAGATCAATACATGTGGGTCGATTGCATGCCAACTCAAGAGTCATCTTTATGAGGCTCTTTTGAAATGTGGTTAAGGCTGGTCACCCACAACCATCAATAAGTTTCTATGCTGCTATTATATCCAAGAGTCTCAGTTCATTAAAATTATAGGGAAGAAAATCAGGGGAAAATGCAAAGGAAAAAAAACTGTAAAATGTTAAAATGAATTAAAAGGCACTAAAACTTCATGGTTGTGGCCCTAAATAATTCATAAAGTGGCTGTAATTGTAACTAAGGCAGGAGGTCATAAAAGCAAGACATATTTTTTCAAATGACCTTTAAAGATAAAATTCACATGAGGTGGAAAACAGACCTTAAAACAACAAATACTTGGATGATTTTACAAGAGGTCAGGTTATCCCTCTGTGTAATCAAAGACAACTGAATCTTGCAGGTTTGAGTATATGGCCATCTAAAATGACCTTAAATCCTATGTAAAATACATACCCCTATTTAAAACACTAAACATTTCAAATATTCAATTTTGGCTTATTTGGGGACAAATCCAGTACTGCAACCATTCTTCTCAATTTGCATTTGGTCAATATGCAATTGTTGGAAAAATACTTTTGCTTGCAGACTGTTAAATAACTGAATTGTTTCTGTATGTGATGAATAATCTGAGGGTGTGATAAATTGTCACCCTATTGTAATTATATTTGCATAATGTTTTTTCTGCTTCATTTCCGCTCCTACTTGTGCCGTAAATTTCTTAACAACATTAATGCAAGATCCTGAAATAATTGCTAATATTCATTGTCTTTGAAAACTGTCATAAGTTAAACATCATTTTACTGTGGAGACACCCCATCACAGCCTGACTGTGCAATCACTGTGTGTCATTAATAATCATAAAGAGAAAAATTTAAGTGCAAAGTTAATGACTTTGTGATTCACTTGTAACCATTATGTTTATTAGAATTATTTTCTCTATATCAAAAATAGGAGAAAAATTCTGAACACAAGGAATGGTTGACCCAATAAAACTTAGTTTCAATAGTGTTTATATTTAATGCATCATCTTAGCTCAGTTTGATGTGTTGGATTCATAATGTACACATAAAACTATGTCTCCAATTCTCAAAAGCCAGAAGCAACAGAACTGTGCACGCATTTTCCTAAATACTAAATTCTAGGTATATGAATTATACAATCCATACTAATCATATTATCACATCATATCAGTTTTTTCTTTTTTTAAACAACAAATTACACATTTTGAAAGAATGCGTCATATCTAACAACAGGGTAAACAACACCTCCTCACTGAGGTCAGTCCTTTCCATGCTCAGAGTTGCTAAAAGAATTTTCAAAAATCACTGGTAAGGTAGGACTTATTAGTCTAAGTTTGGGGTAGTCTCTACAGAATCTTCCCTCAGTATACCCCTGGAATTGTATTGAGAGAATATTCAAATGCTTAATGCAGCTGCTAATTTTAAAAATGTAGTTTAGGTTAGTTAGGGGAAGTCTTCCCCAAAATTAGGGACATATCATTTACAGTGTTTGGACATCTAAGGTTTGTTCTGTGAGGTATTCACAAAAGCATTAAAGAGCTAAAAGTATCCTCCAAGTTTGAGAGAGGCTGAGGGTGATACAGAGGTATCTATCTATCTATCTATCTATCTATCTATCTATCTATCATACATACATACATTTTCATGCAATTCACAAACAATTTTATCAATTTTACAAAAATTAACAATTAATCAGATGATTTTTAAAGAACGTTCTCTATTTTTTCATAGAGGCCTATTATCAGCAACTGCCAGTCCTCTACATCAGTCTCCTGGTATGGTTGCTAATCCAAGTTAATCAGTTAATAGGGCTAATTGATTATTAGGAAACCGTTTTGCAATTGTGTTGCACAGCTGAAAACCATTGTACCAATAAGGGAGCAAAAACAGCATGGTATTCTTTAGGTTAGGTTTAGTATCAGAAGCATCAGCAGTTTAAGACAAAGACACGTCACAGGTCATCACATGGCAACTGCAGTAAATAGTACCTGTCACACACCAGTGTCAGCATCAATAGTGAAGAGGTCACTTCAGGATGCTGGACATCATGGCAGAATTGCCAAGAAAAAGACACATCTCAGACTGGCTAAGAAAAAGACACTGAAAGACTAGATGAAGGTGTTTTGGACAGATGAATCCAAATTTGAGGTCTTTCGATCAAGCAGAGCATTTGTGAGGCGCAGAACAAATAAAAAGACACAAGAACAGTGCTTAATACCATCAGTCAAGCGTGGTGGGGGCAACGTGATGTTTTGGAGGTTCTCAAAGGGTGGAAGAATAGGAGATTTGTGCAGAGTGGAAGGGACCTTGGAGAAGGTCCCTTCTCCAAGGGACCAGTTTTATCCTACAACAGGATAATGACCCAAAACACACCTCCAAAATGTGTCAGCAATATTTAAAGAATAAGCATTCAGCCAGAATTCTGACTTCAGACTTCAAAGAAAGTAATAAAAATCTCTCTAAAATATTATCTCTTTCATTATTGCAGCATTTAACAAATAGAAATAATTTTGGTAATCCTAACTGACCTAAAAAAGGAGAAATTTAGTCTGATTTAATTTCAGACAGTGCTGAAAAAAATGTTTGTGTCTTTTTACACAGTGTATACACACACACACATATATATATATATATGCACACACTTTAAATTTTGATTTTGATAAAATAACGAAACACAATTCAATATTTTAGTCATAGCTTATACCACCTCTTTTGTTAAATGGTTAAAAGTGGACTTTAATGTTCTGATAACATTATTCATAAACTGACTATGGCTATAGTGATTGGTTGACAAGCTAGTTGTCTGTGTCATAAAAATCACTTTCTTTAATCCCCAGATACATAAATTCAGTATCAGGTGTTATCTATTTTTAAGACATGGTTGACCATGCAATAAATAAATAAATAAATACATAGGTAGTAAAAACTTTACAAGTAATTTGCATTTGGGAATGTTGGGATGGGTGAAAGAGGAGCTGAAATTTTGCTCTTATTTTTGCTGACATAACCTTCTAGGACTTTTGAAATTACTTCAATCAAAAGGAGCATATGTTTTGTAAGTCTGTCTCAGTTTCAGCCCTTTTTCTGCACTGTGTTCTTCTTGAGCACAAAAATGCTTGGCAGACTTTTCAATAGGTGTTTCCATGTGTTCAGCGTCAGGAATAGGCTGCATGCCACTGAAACATTGTTACTTATTAAACAGTTACACACAGAATAATTTATTCAAACATTTTAAATTATAGTCTTGCACAGTGCTATAATGGATAAATACATCTAAAAAAATTCTTTTATGTCATGTCTAGTTGTTAAATGCTCAAATGTGGACTCATTTAACTCAGGAGTTTCAGCCTGTCTGGAGCAGTTGGAGGTCAGAGCTTGGCCTGCAATGTTCAGCTGGCGCAGCACTGGGAGACACATTCATATTCTATTCTGGCCCATGGCAAGAACCAAGCTATAGATAGAACTTTATTCTTGCCTCTGCAAGCAGCAGAGGCCTTAAAATATGCAAGCCGAAGACTACCAGAAAGGAAACGTGTCTGATTAGCGATGGGACTTTAAATGTTTTCCAGTGACAAATGTCAAGGCATGAGACAGCAAATGTTTAAACCTTTACATACAAAGATAGAAGGAAGCCCAGAGTGTGGAAATTTATCTCTGTTCAATTTTCAGAATTTCTTCATTTTGTATTGTCTTGACAGTTGCCAGGGAACACCGCACATTTTCTCTCATATGAATTTAGTAATGAATTTTAAAAGTTTTCTTCAATTCTAATTTATTGCACAAAACTGTTTGAGCTATTTTTGTTTTACCAGGCATTACTAATATACCTATAATAATATAGGATACTTTTTATAATAAACTATTCTCAATGTCCAGTAGATGCAGTAACTGTATGAAATTTAAGTTGTCATTCATTTTAATATGTAAAAGATATATCAGCGTGGTTCTGGATTGTTGTTAAGTCCTGACGTCACAGAGTGCTTGAATATACAGTTTAAACCACCTGTTAATGTTTCAGCGTTTTTTGACTCTGAAGATTTCACCCTTTTTATGTTTTGCCTTGTGTTTTTTAATTTTGTCTTTGTTTGTGAATAGTTTACCTATCACTGTCTACCCTTTCCTTATTTTTCCCTCTCTGTGCTCTTCCTACCGACTCTCTTATCTGCATCTCATTCCAGTCAGCACCTCATTTCTTTTTCCTTTAACACCAGTGGCAACTATTGTGTACCCATATCTTCCTTGCACTTCTCAGGCTCTCTTTTGGCTATTCTTCATTCATGTCTGGATCCCTTGCCTTCTCTGACACTTTTGTCTTTTCCTTTGTTTCTGTCTAACCTTTTACTCTCTCTTCTCATGTACCTGTCACAATTCCAGAAGCAACGCTATGAAGGCTTTCCCAGACAGCTACACTGGGCTGTTCATATTGAAACAATGACAAATTTATTAAATCACAGAGAGAATCAGAGGTAGGGTGAACCCCCTGCCCCCCCACCCAGCCACCGTCTCACCCTCACACCCCCGCACCCCCATCCCATTTACCCCCATTGAGCTTTTCTACACTCATTTGCTCCCCAAGCCATGAAAAGGGGAGAAAAAAAAGAAAATGGAGATATGCTTGAGGAAGTGTATGTGAATAGTCCTGCATGTGTGTTGGTGTCAGATGTAGAAGCAAAGAAGAGACGTGAGAAAGTGAGTAAGAAAATGAAATGTAATAAAAAATAAAAATCTGCAGGAATTTAATTTCTTGGGCTCTCAGTTTCTTTTCTTCCTACAGATTTTCTCCAAATTAAAACAGCAGGGGTTTGTAGGGTCCAAAGATCTACACAAATATTCCCATCATTTCCCTTGTGGCTACATGCCTCTGTGAATATGAATGCTGTTTGGCTTCTAGGCAGGATGGCTAAGAATAGGAAAGGTCCATAACTTACTCCCAGTTGTTAAAACATGTATGTGAAAGAGGCAACATTGAATGGAAAGTTGATACTACAGCTCTTGTTTTGGGTATCTGTCTGTCTGTCGGTCTGCTCTAAGTCGAAAAAAAAAAAGCAATTTAGTTTGAAATGTTGTAAAATGAAAAGTCTATCAACTACTATAGTTCCATTTACTGTATGTGTATGGATACAGAGCATTTCCTAAAGTGCGATGCATGCTGTATCACTGCATGCCTCAGGGCATGGGACATGGATGAAAAGCCTGAAAATGTTGCCTTGTGTTTCACTGACTTTCCGTAGAGAGGAAATATCTTTTGAGCATAAGAGAAATACGGTTCAAGCACTATTTATAGACAGAGAGACATGGTCAAAGGTTTCAGTTTCTCACAAACAGTAATTCCCGGCTGTATCAGCGATTTGGTGGAAGATGGCCGAGTCACTGTTCATTTGGCTTGGTGGAGTAGCTGGTCCTTTGGTGTGTTTTTTGCTGACAGAACAAATGTTCTGGGGCTGGGTATCATTTTCTGTCAAGGTACAGGCATTATTGTATCAGATTTTCTCATGATACCCAGAAGCACGATTTTAGAAACCTCTGCTTTTACAAATTAGTGATTTGCCATTGCCCTGACATTTTGCTGTGGAAAAAAATGTAATTTTACATAAGTTTATGTAATCTGCTCCACTGATTGTGAGAAGTTTTGTCATATTACCCACATTTTGGTTATTGTAGTCAGAAGTTCTTCTATTTTTAAAACATTTTCAATGGTAATAATATTTTGACAAACCAATAGGCTGCCTTGTCCTACGTTAACTATGACAATTCAGCCTGTATTATGCCACCCACATTTTCACGTTTTTTGTGTCCAGATTTTGTTTGTCGTTACTTACTAAATATTTTTCACAGTCATACCAAATTCACATCAATTACGATGACAAATTTGTCAAAATTAAATTGTCACAACACAAGTCATAAGCTAAATCTTATTTATTTTTTAGAGAAGAATGTAACTCATTCATTTAGACTTTATTTGTATTAACTTAATCTACCTCAGTAAAAGTGTTATAAAATGATGTCAGTAAAAAAGGAATTTGAGTAAGCTTTTAACGCTGAGTTCTTTGACTGATAAATACCATTAATAGTTAATAGCTTGCAAATGCTAACCCTTTTTGTTTTGCCTAGTAGTGACGCTTTCCTGCCACCTTATCATAACCTAATAAGAACACCTAGTACACCTCCATCAAAAAGAAAATTGCAACATATTTTACTTTGCTGGGCCCTGTTTTAGTGGATTGCTGAACAATGAGCTCCCAGGGGAAACCAGTGGATGACAGTTGCAGAAGATGGAGGAGGAGAAAAACATCCAGACATATTGCAGTGCATTTGGAGTGGACATTTCAATCAGTTTTTTTTTTTTTTTCAAATGTTTCACCGTTCATGGTCTTAACATTAAATGTGAGAGTTTAAACAGAAGGGTGTTCTTTTTGAGATATATTTAACAAATGTTTGATACTGACCTATTAACAAACTATGAATTAGCTTGTTTTCTGTTCACAACGAAACAGGTTGAAAATGTTGAAAATATTTGGTTTGATATGATATTCTCTATCGTTGTAAAGTCCAGTAAAATATGGAAACTGTGTCTGGAGACCATTCTATGCAAACTTCTATGCTTTTCACACAGTTACTTCCTCTAATAAACATTGAGTTGAAAATAAAAGTGGGTGGAAGTTGAGACATGTATAAATATGTATATACAGAACAAGTACATGCATGCTAATTCTCAATTTTGCAAAAGCCTCTAAAAACACATAAACAAGCACATTGGTGCATCTCACCAAAAGCAGAACATTTATTAAGGTTATCTTCTTGTAGTGGGCACCATGAGACCACCAGGAAAAAGTTGACTGAGGCAGCGTGCTGTTGACATCTGCTGCTTATGAGACACTGTTAACATACACTCAGAACTGATAAGGGAGTAACTACAGATAAGGGAGATGAAAAGCAGAAAATACAACAGAGATTGAGCTGACATTGAACTCAAAATGAGAAGCCAGTGGACTTTGGGTCTGGGGAAAACAAATGTCAAAATAAAATATCTTGGTAGCGGCATCTGACAAAAGTGAGAAATGAGAAGTAACCACAAAAATTGGAAGAGACTCTATAGTAATAAGTATAGGTAAAAGTATAGTATAGGAAAAAAAATACTTACATGTCTCTGTGTCGTATATAATGCTAATGTAGACATCTGTATGTACAATGTTTTGTACTTTGAGTCCATTGTTATTATTTTTCATTTTTAAGTGTGTTTTAGATGGAAAGGAAAATGATGAGAGAAAGGATCTTGAGAACCTTTAGAGATGAATTATATTTATTTCAAGGAGACTGTGGCGCTGAGCACTTGTGTTTGACCTAGCATTTATTCTTTCTTGGGATCTAACAAAAAAAGATAAAGAGATGCTATGAAATATGTATGTGAGCAGTTAACCTTAAACATGCTGTCACAGCGTCTCCTCAGTCACGGCAGATCAAAGCCCAAGTGCCAGCTCCCTCACTCTTCTTATTTGTTTGCTGACTATGAGGACTGCACTGACCGAAACTGGCATGAATAACATGGGTAATTGAGGTCACTAAGGGTGTTATGCGATGGTAACTTTGACCATTAGGGTCTAGTATCATGATCGCTTGGAAGAACAGGTTATAATCACAGTTTCAGCTAGGCTAAATGATGTTAGCAGTGACAGCTGTGAGCAACAGGCAGTGCGCAGCAACAGTAAAAGAAAATGGACTGGCATTTAAATAGCACTTAGTCTTACAGACCACTCAAAGCACTTTAGACTACAAACCACATTAACCAATCCATTCACACAGTGCTTTATTCTATGAACTTTATCTATCTCTCATCCATGGCCAATTTTGACTCCACACAGAAAGGCCTCACCTGGGGTTTGAACCACAAGCCTTCTGGCTGTGAGGACACAGCGCTGACCATTTTACCTCCGTGCCACCCTTGAATTGAACAATGTAGCAATTAAAATCAAAGCTTAAGAAATTTGAGGCCAGTGGCAAATTTCATTAAATACAGTAATGCAGGATGTCAGCAACATTAGCAGTTGTCCACTCAGTGGGATAATTATTAGAAGAATGGTGTCCCCAGCAAAGTTCTAGAGACTTAAAGAATCGATGTCTCGTGCTCTAAAGCTGTTCTGGCAGCATGTGATGGCCTAGTACCTTACTTCACTTTATTTTGTCAACCCCTGTATCTGAACAGTTCACAGAAGCCTTATGTTTCCTTCTCCTTTAATTTTAGGTTATAAGTAGGTTTGCTACATAATTGCTATAGTTTAGCATTTTTCCTTACATTTAAATAATCACTGGATTATACAACAACGCCAAACAAAGAAGATTAAATGGTGCACTTCATTATTGCTGTTTACTGTGTGGGGACACAAGCCCCTCTCACAATGGAGGGTTGCGTCAGGAAAGCCATCTGCCATTAAAACCTATGCCAGATTACTGATGTGGATTAATCCACAGTGGTGGCCCCTTAGGAAAAACACAAGGGAGCAGCCAAAGGTACATTTTACTGTGTTAGAAGATATAGGTAACTAATAGATGTACATCAAAAGCTAGCACAGGGGTGAAGCTGCATGGTATCATTTTTATATGTGAAACACCAAATAGTGATTCAGATATCTAAAACAAAGCTCTGTCTGTTACACTATAGAACAGGCATTATGAACATAATGCCATGTCTATAATAAAGTCAGAGCCTGCGTCTGCGTAATAGCTTGAAGCCAAGACGCATATAAGGTTCTGTTGTGGGATTAGGGGTTTCTAGATATTTAAAAAGCAAATGAAGAGCATAAGACACTATACAGTACGCATGAAACAGTAGATGTTAAAATCACTTTGACTCACTTATCACACCAGGTTGCAGAGCTCAATTACAGTAGAAATACTGATAGCATTTCCATGTGGCAGAAAATTACTACTCATAGTATACTGAGCATGGTTTAAATGCAAATTATTCTAAACAAATCCATTTGACCCAAAAATTATTTGTTCTTTAGTAACCTGCAAAGCCTCTGCTATTGGTTGCATTTACAATATCAAAACAGTGTAAACAAACACGTCTGCCTCCTCTCTTTTCCATCGTCTTCATCTCCCTGTTCCTCTGCTTTTGCCTCCTCATTGGCATGTATGATGAGCATCCGCTGGAAGCAACACATCACCATTATTCATAGACAGAGCACACCTCAGAGCCAGACTGACAGATCAAAAGATGATGGGTGGGGGTGCTGGTAGTTGGGGTGATGAATGGCCCCATCATTTGGAGTTGGCTGTACTGCTGTAAGTTTGGGGACAGAGCTGTTTTCAGTTTTTCTTGAGGTTGTTCTTTTCAAGCCACAGTGGTCTCCTTGTCTCAGCTGAAACTGAAGCTGCAACAGATGCTGGAGAAAGTGTTCAGCTGCATGTCCAATAAGTGGTGCAGAGGGTGGTCAGGATCCATTAGTTATCCACATTCATTCACCACAGCCATAGTCATTTGAATGACCTCTGTGCCAGCTGATGGCGGAATCCAGTGTTTTGATTCAAACTGGTTTCAAACAGCAATGACAAATTAATGACAAATTTGTGAGAAATATGGATGGTTTCCAACAGCTAGCAGTTCAATATCTGGGCCACAGAAACTTCCCTTTGCAGCATGTCCAGGATTGCACCACATTCAAAAAATAACAAGCGAAATCCCTTTGCATTCATTCTTACTGATCAGATTAATGTCTTTGTCCGTTCTAAAAGTCCTGAAGTCAGGTACAGCCACACTGTGGTCATGGATGTGTGAATGTGTCAGTGTCTCACTGCAACACCACAATGCTCCATGAAACACATCAAACTCCACTCATGGTGCTCACTCTGAGGCTTAATCATCTCACCAGGCTCATCCATCTTATTGTCCAAAAACCTCACATTCCTCACAATGATCGCTGGAACAGCCCCAGCCTGTTTCCTGGCAGGTCCTCTGGGATTACAGTTTGTTATGTTTTTTTCTGAACAGTAGAACTATATAATAGTTCTGTGTGTGTATGTGTGTGTGTGTGTGTGTGTGTGTGTGTGTGT
>VUQH01034674.1:0-28743 GCA_015106775.1 Etroplus canarensis
CGTGTATTCTTCCGCAGACCAGCCAGCTAGTAACCAAATCTTTAGGAGAACCAAAAAAAAAAAAAGAAGCAACTCCACTCCTACACGGACAGCTCCTTCTCCGTTTTTTCCGTACCCAGGATTCGCTATTTGTTTGACACTTTTAATGAGAGCGCAGAAGGAGAAAGCCCATCTCTTGCCAGCCCAAACCAAAGCGAAGACGGGGTCCGAGAGCCGCCGCGGTCTTTACGCACAGCCGTCTGGACACAATAAACTGCCTGCGTCGCATCCAGCAGCGAGCCGCTGAGAGATGAGCTGGATCCACATGGTCGCAGTGATAACAGATCTCACCAAATGGCTAGTCACCTGCAACCAGCATTAGCCTGTATGGATAACCGCTGGTAGCTGCGTTTATTCTCCCACAGCCAACAGTCCCGGCTGCGCGCCCTGCACGTCGCTGCGTGTCCGTGTGTGTGTGTGTGTGTGTGCGCGCGCCGGACTCGCTCACTCAGAGAAGTGAGAGGAACACGGTATCCATCTGTATACCAGAGCTGAAAGAAATCCAAAAAAGTAGAGAGATGTGAATCCGGCGAGACAGAGGCTCGATTTACGGAAGAAGAAGCCAAACCTTTATTCTTTTTTTTTCCCTATCCATCCCAGCGTCCTCACAAACGCCTGTCCACAAACCTGGAGAGCACATCAAGAGAGGCCAAAGAACCACAGGCAGGACCACGAATAGGAGAAGAAGAAAAGTGAGACTAAAAAATAAAAAAAAAACCACAACGACCCCCAGGTCGACAGAGGACCATGTTTGTCCCCCTGCCGGTCCCCTTCGTCTTTCAGAGAACAGCGTCCGACTTCAGCGCCTGGAGACTCAAGTCCTCGCTGGCTCCGCGGTCCAGTCCCGGTAAGACGCTTCTCCTCCTGTCCCCTTCTCGCCACCTACGAAAAGAAACAAAATCTGTCACATCATATCTTTTTTTTAATTACCATTTTATTTAGAACCTGCTAAATTTGAATAAAAAAATCTTCAAGCAGCATTTACTTTTCCCAGTCCCAGCTTCACCTCACATTTCTCTAACACCCCAAATAAACTTCCACATGCAAAGAGTGAATCATTTACCTGTGTGTAAATCTGAATCATCTCTACAATACGACACACAGCTCACACCCTGCATTTCTCTATATATGAAAGTTGCACAATGTGCACCCTAACCTGTTCAGATCTAAAATGTAATTTCTTTAAGAAAAAATCTGTCAGTGTTTACACTTTTTTATTTATGCAAAATTCAAACCAACTTATTTTCATAAGCACTAAACATTTTTTTTACATATTTATGATTTTCTGTGTCTTGATTTCTTTGAAATTACACAGGCAAGTGATTTTTGAATGAATATTTAAAAACTCAATGTCTTACTTATTATTTATATCCCGTCAAAAAAGAAAACAGTGATTATTTTAACTAGAATACTTACTTGTATGTAAATCCAAAAATGTAAAACAGACCCAAAAGTGAATGCATGAATATATATGAGTCATTAGCATCCATCACAGTCTCTCTGAGGCGCCACACTCTCTCATCTTTTCCCCTTACATTCATGGCAATCCATCCATCTCCGGTTCTATAACGTCTGTCTCCTCTCCGCTCCTCTCCTTCGGTCTAACTTGGCGAGGTTTGGGGGGAATATTCATGGTCATCTATCGATCAGATCGTATTGATCCCTGACAGGGGGCCACATTGGGAAAACAGGATGTACAGTCAAGTTGGCTGAGGGAGAAAGTTTGCCAACACAGGAGATGATGTGAGATGGGAAAGAGTGGCATTTCTGAAGAGATTGAAATTCATTTTTAAAAAAAAAAGCTTAAGTATTTGAATTCAAAAATATTTTAGCGTTCTTTATCTTTTAAATGACTTAATTGGGCTGTCACAGATGGGACTTGTAGAGGGATTGTCAATCAATACTTACTTACTATAATGACCTTATGATGCCTTTATGCTCTGCTTTAATACCCCATGATTGCTATAATATTGCTCGAGTGAATTGCAGTTTGATCAATACTGGCAATGCACTCCTCTGGATTAGTTTTGTTAATGAAAGGTTTGGACATAAAAATATGGGATGTGCTGACTGTTACAACTCTATATGTAACATTATGGTGTGCATAAATCAGCTGAACATCATATTGTCGTGTCTTTATGTTTGATTTTTTTTTCGTTCAGACTTCATGCTTTCCTTTCTTTTACCATCTGGGTAAAACTTTGCGACGTGCTGGTCACAGAAACACGAGTGTGTGCACTGAAGTGTGTGTTCGAGTGGGGTTCCTGGAGGGTGTCGGTGGCCGATGGCTCCTCTGTCCTACATCCCCACCAACTCCCATCCATCCAGGTGGAAATTTAAAAAGACAGATGGGGTTAGGTGTGTATGCTGATCCTAGCCGAGCCGTGTGGGGGTAATTCAGGCTATCACCTTAAGTAGGTGTCAGAAGGAAGAAAAAGTGCTGAGGTTTTTAATGAGAGCGGCTTCTGACAGGCGACATAAAACCAGCTAGCCGTCTGTTTTGGGGGAGGGATCTTTTTTTCTTTTTCTTTTTGGTCCTTAAAGAAATTAAAGTAAAAGACCAATGGGAAAACAGGGAGGAGAGGTGGACACTGGGTGCAAGGGAGCAAATGAATGATTGAATGAATAACAGCATGAGTAGGGGGCATAAATGAATAATGAATATGAAGGTTAAAGCATTGGTAAATTAACAGGTGAAAGAGTCACTGAACTGAATGAATAAAAGTAATGAAAGAAGCAGTGACTGAGAGTGAAAGAAGCAGTTTAATGGTTGGAAAAAATAAAGAGAATAATGGTATATTGAAGAGCTTGCTAAAGAAACATCCCTGTGGCATCTAAAGGATAATTAAATGACCGTGACTGAATGTCATGCCACGAATCAGAAATGAAATTAAGTACAATAAAATAAGAGTGAATAGGTGAAAAAAATAACAAGTTATGAGTGAGCCAGCAGTTCTTCAGCAGTTCTTCAGCAGTTCAGTCTACATGGTATATTTCCACATGGGAGAAAATGAAAGGGTCAGAGTCCTTGTACTGGCTGCTTTTTTATTTAAACTTGTTGGTGTGATAAGCAGCCAATACACACGAGGGAAGTAAACTGGGTAGGAGAGCAAAGGGCAGCACTCATCCCTCCTCTCCCCTGCTATTTCTCCTCTTTTCTCCAGCTTTCATCTTTAATCTCTGGAGAGAAAGAAACTTCCGAATCCTCTGTTCCTCATCGTCTTTCTCATTTCTGTGAAGTGTTAACTTAACACAAAAGCCTTTTTTGTAAAATGCAAACTCTCCTTTCTCCCTCTCTCTTTTTTCTCCATGTCTATCCCTCTCTTCCTGTGCCTCATTCCCTATGGACAGGGGAGTTGTTGAATTGGATTTGCCCAGTGTGGTTTGGCTGGGCCCCATAAGCCACTTTAGCTAAGTCTGTTACCCACAATTCTCTGCCTCTCTCTCTGATCTGCGCCTCTGACCAAGGTGTGCATGTGTGCATCTGCAGGACTCCCTGCACCTGTAAGTGTGTGAGTGTGCACACACCTGGGTGTGTTTGCATTAGCACAAGCAAAGACAGGAGTGTCAAAAGTCTAAGACGAGGTGAGTGAGGTTCAGTGGAGAAGGAGGCAGAGTGGTCCTAAACAGCAGACGCCAGCAGACAGTGGCTCTACAGTGGATCTAAACCGAGGGCTTATGGGTTTTTTGTCAGCTCGACTCTTAAACACTACAGTGTTGAGACCACTGGCCTCAGCTGAGCTGGGCCAAAGACGCATGACTGCAGCAAAACACTTTTAAAAAGGGGATCCGAGTTTGGAGATATTTTCTTTGTGTGTGTATTTTTGTCATGTAATTCCTTTATATAATTTCTTAAATAAATTTTTAAAGGTAGTGGATTGCTCCAGACTGATAGGAAGTCAATGGGTTGGGCTACATTATTGACTGCTTGCTCTAAAAGAAGTCTAGCTTGAGTTTTAGTGGTTTTAAATCCTTGGAGTAATGTCTAAATGCTGTTAGAATCTCCCACTATCACTTCAGATATTATTGTATGGAGATACAGCCGGCTGAAAGCTGCCTTTATCCCAGCATGTTCACTCTGCTGCTGTATAAATGTAAGCATCACCACTGGGTTAACTTGTGAAGTATGCAGAAAAACCATCAGCTTTACAATTCAGATGCTTTTAGTAATTAAGGCATTAAAAAATCTCCTGCCACATTGTTGATCAGTAGAACTGTGACCCATTTTCAGGGTTACTTTGCCAGGAATGTCCTGTTATGTATTTTCATACAACTTTATTTGTTTTCAAGATCCAGTATTCAGTTAAATTCGGTTGTATTTATATAGCATAAGTTTACAACAAAAGTCACCTCAAGGCGCTTCACACTGTAAGGTAAAGATCCCACAGTACTGGAGAAAAAAACCCCAACAATCAGGCGATCCCCACTGAGCAAGCACTCGGCGACCGTGGGAGGGAAAAACTTCCTTTTAACAGGAAGAAACCTCAGGCAGAACCAGGATCAGGGAGGGGCAGCCATTTGCCTTGACTGGTTGGGGATGAGGGGAAAGAGAAGAGAGAAAAGAGAGCAAAGAGAGACACAGACTATAGGAGAGAGAAAACAACATTAAATGACATACAGAAGTCACAAATAAATATATGGGGAGTGAAAAGAGGTGGGTGGAGAAGAAATCATAAAAAGCCCCCCAGCAGCCTAAACCTATTGCAGCTTAACTAATCCTTAACTATAAGCTTTATCATAAAGGAAAGTTTTAAGTCTAATCTTAAATGTAGAGAGGGTGTCTGTCTCCCACATACAAACTGGGAGCTGGTTCCACAGAAGAGGGGCCTGATAGCTGAAGGCTCTGCTTTCAGTTCTACTTTTAAACACATTAGGAACCACAAGTAGGCCTGCACTCTGAGAGCGAAGTGCTTTAATGGGAAAATATGTTACAGTTAGGTCTTTAAGATTGGCCTAACTGACTTTGTAGGTGAGTAGAAGAATTTTAAATTAAATTCTGGATCTCTCCTCCTAGTCCCTGTCAGTCCCCTCACTGCAGCATTTTGGATAAACTGAAGGCTTTTCAGGAAGCTTTAGATAGCAATGAATTGCAGTAATCAAGCCTAGAAGAAATAAAACCATGGACTAGTTTTTCAGCATTACTCTGAGACAGGATGTTTCTAATTTTGGTGATTTGCAGAGATGAAAAAAGACAGTTCTACAAATTTTTCTAGTTGAGCATTAAAGGACATAACCTGGTCAAAAATGACTCTGAGATTCCACACAGTTAGGAGAAAGCATAGCAATGCTAAAATGCCTTGGTAAGCGGAAGCCTTAAGATTGCCCTTCACTGGAACTAAAGGGACCTGGACCAACCCCAGAAAAAACAACTCCATAGCATTATCCCTCCTCCACCAAACTTTACAATAGGCAGGTGATATTTTCCAAACCCTGACACTTCCATCAGACAGCCAGCCATCACTCCACACAATGCATTTAAACTGTGTCTGGTGGCAGCATGCTTTATTACACTCCATCCAACATTTGGCATTGTGCTTGGTGATGTAAGGTATGCATAGCTGTTTGGTCATGGAAGCCCATGCCATGAAGCTCCTGGTGAACTGTTTTTGTGCTGATGTTGGATTTGGAATTCTGCAGATATTGAGTCAGGTCAGCAACTTTTACGCACTATGTGCCTCAGCACTCAGCAAGCCACTTCATGGCTGAGTTTATGTGGTTCCCAAACATGTCCACTTTGCAATAATAGCACTTGTAGTTGATGGTGGAATTTTTAAGAGGGAAAAAATTTCCTTGACTGACTTGTTGCAAAAGTGACATCCTATTACAGTACCACACTGGAATTCATTGAGCTCTTTAGATAGACCAATTCTTTCACAAATGTTTGTGAAGGCAGACTGCATGGCTAAATGCTACATCTGTAGAAAGTGGACTTAGAAAAACCCCCACCTGAATTCAATGATTAAGAGGTGTAACCAATATTTTTGTCCATAATGAGTATATGAAATGTTATGAAATGCAGAAGTAGATTAAATATATTCTGTGAATTCAGTGTTTTTCACAATAACTTTTTATGATATACAATTTTAATTTAAATCAGTATTAATGTTAGCCTACCATATAAATGCAAAGAGAAGTGAGAACTTTGAATAAGAGCCTTTTTTCACTCTATTTTTTATGTACAAGTAAATATACATACCATTATATCTGTATAGTGCGGGAAATTGTGCTGTTTAGGAGTTGGTCTTTTATTTCTCAAAGCTGACACAGTAATGCCTAAACCATATATTCACCACTCCCACCTGTGCAATCTCTGACTGTTTTATGCTCCCTATTGAACTACATATTAGGCCCTAAGGATGTGTGTATGGTGGTTACATTAACCTTCAATGACTTATTAAGTTTAACCCATAAGAACCCTGACCCATTTTTCCTTACAGGAAAATTATGGGGGATATACAACAGACCAAGAGGCCCACACAGCTGTAAAAAATGTAAAGTGTTTGTTACATGCATGTCACCATGGGTTCTTATGAGTTAAGGATTGGTATTTAGCACACAGGAGGCCAGTGTCTCTCTACAGCAGAATACATTAGACTATTGTGTTTTTTCTCCTCTAAAAAAGTAAAAAAGCTAATTTTATTCAGAATCAGTTTGCCGGAAGGTGGATTTATTCTCACCCATTGTGCCATATAAACAGGTAAAAAAAGAAATAAAAATAAAATAAAAATTACAGCTCTCCTCCTAGCATCGCCACAGCATTTTCCCCCACTTACCTCCCACCATTAGAACATCAAACACAAAAGAAAGCTTTTTATATTCAGATACTTTTGCTATGTTCTGCATTTTAATGTGATGTATATTTATCTACCCTCAAAACGGAAAGCAAATTCCAAGGCATCTGATAGACAGCATATTTTATGGAATGCCAGAATTAAGCTACAGACTTTACATATGCGTATGCTCTTGTGCTTACTGCGCTATAGGTCCTCATCCCTGCCTACATGGGTAGGTATGTCTTGTTTTTTTAGAAATACTTTATTGCCATCTAGTGGTTAGGAATTGTGTTGATTCAAATCACATTTAAACACACGAACAGTGGCACACACACACACACACAAAAAAATCTTCTGTCATCCCTGTTTTTTCCTGGCCATGCAGTCTGGTTTGTGTCCAGCAATCCACACAGGGATACTTTGGGACCTTTTGGGCCCTAGCTCCCCTCTTATGGAAGGTTAGACAGGACACAGGCAAACTAAACACCACCACCTCTTTCTCCCTTGGGGTGAAATGAAAAACTGTTTTCTTCAATCCTACTGGGACATGAAATAAAATATGTTGTGTGTTTTTGTGTGAAAATGGGAGGTTGTGCTGCTACAAGCTAGAAGATAAATCATTATTGTGCTTAGCAGTGACAATCTAATCCTCTGCCTGCACTGTGACCCTGACCCAGCAGAATCTCTTTAGATATACAAACACTGCATTTAATAGTCTGTTAGTGATGACCTTGGATTAATTTTTCTGTGTTCTTGAAATCCTGAGGTATAATTTGTTGTAGTTTTTTAAAATAAAACCTATTAAAATGTATATTTTAAAGGTATATGAGTAACAATCCAACTGTGTTGCTCCTGTAGTGTCTGAGACAATAGTCTCTGCTATTGTAGATCATTTTTCTATATTATGCTTACTTTGAGATGAGCCCATCCAACCGTCTGAGCTTCACAAAGATGTCCAAAGAACAAGACTTTGCTTTGCGACACACTGACACCTAGTAGATAACAGTTCACTCTTGAAAAACTCTACAGCTGATGAAGCTCAACTATCAAACATCTCCTAATACTACAGGGAGGACAAAAGACAATGTGGACAACAGTATTGGGCCACACCTCTTAATCCCTGAATTCAGGTGTTTGATTCAGTCCCATTGCCACAGGTCAAGCACCTAGCGATGCAGCCTGCCTTTACAAACATTTGTGAAAGAATGGGTTGTTCTAAAGAGATCACTGAATTCCACTGTGGTACAGTAATAGGATGCCACCTTAGCAACATGTCAATTTGTGAAATTTCTTCCCTCCTACATAGTCCACGATCAGCTGGATTTGATATTATTGCACTGAAATGGAGATTACAAGCCAGGGCACCTCTCATCCAAAATCAGAATCTGACCTTAAAGACACATTTCTGGATGAATGGGCTAAAATTCCCGCAGATACACTCCAAATTCTTGTAGAAAGCCTTCACAGAAGAGTGAAACCAGGACTATCTCCATATTCATGTCATTGGATTTAGAACGGGATGTCATAAAAGTGCCTGTTTATCCATCTTGCAAAATATCATAATGCTTCTCCTTGTATATTATTATTGATTATTATTGATACACTGGCACCAAACAGTGTCCCGCCAGTTGGCCTTACCAAAGACACTACTTTATGATTCTTCATGCAGGTGTTCAAATGAATGAGGGTAAATCAAGTGAAGAGGAAACTCACACCTCAAAATTGTGAATCAACATATTGTGTATATAGATAGATAGGTAGATAGATATATAGCTAAATCGGAACGGTAGTAAACTGAGCTGATACTTTAAAACTGATTAAAATGCACACAAACACACACACATAATGCAGAAAATGAATACAGAATTCCCACTTTTTAGGCCTATTTTTAATCTTCAGTTACATAGATATAATGTATTATAAACAACTGTCTTGCAGTGTATCAAATATTGCAGAATCAGTGTTTGTTACATTCACTATAGGCAAAGTATTGTGATAGTATAGCTTGATTTACTCCATGATTACCACCCTTATTTACTACAAGTGCAAAATTTTTAACAGAATGTAAAGGGAGTCCATTTTGGACTCAGATTCACCAGGTGGAAATGTTAATGTTGCTTCATATTTGCTGGATGTGTAAATAGGCGTATGTTTGGACATGCTTACAGTTATTAATGCTTTTTTTTGGGGGTCATATGTAGATGTACATTGTTCACAACCATACTGGGTGGACTATAATGAATTTGTGCATGATGGATGTATAAACATGGCCACAGTCCACACAGTTTATTGATTGTGGCAGTAATCACCCTACAGATGAAGCCAAGAGTCAGTACAAGTCATTTTGTTCATTCCCAATACTCCAGTGTGCTGGCTTACAGAGCCAGAACAAACGGTAGTAATACTTAGAGGCTGCAGGAAAGTAAGTAAGTAAGAAGGATATTTGGGAAGCACTGGCAAATCCTTCAATAATGCAACCACTTCCTCAAATAAACATAAGGAGATATTTCCTGCCCTCCAGACATGCTGATTATGACCATACACATGTAAGTTAGACTTCACAAAATGTGTATTTCAAATATGATATAAGGCTTGTTTATCATGCCTTGAAGTCCCTTAAAAATGCAGCAAGCTCACACAGCAGCTAACATATAGAGGCAGAAGATTTTACACATATACTCACATTTCCCCTGCACATGCACACGTACACACAATCAGACAAAAGGTTCACACCCCTAATAGCCCCATATTTACAACACACGCCTAGCAGCAGAGCCCCCTCGGCTGCTGAGTGATGAGCCCTCTTCTAGACAGCATGTCTGGGACTTAACTCCCTAAGCAGTGACATAGTTCACAGTTGTACGTGTATGTGTGAGTGAGTGTGTGTGCATGTGCAATAATCATAAACCCACTTCATCACACAAGCATGCAGAGTCCATTCAGGCATTATACTGCGCATGAAAAAAATGTATTTTTACAAAGATTTTACAGAAATTACCCAGATGAAAAAAAAATACATTAGGTTGTCAGTTTACTTATGTCAGTTTGACAAGATTCATGGGGAGGAGTGAGGTATGTTTACTGACATAGCAAACTTAGCTGCAGCGTGGTGGGCAGGAGACTACGTATTTTAAAGAGATTTTGGATTTGTTTGGCTTTACCTTTACTGGCCAGTGGGTGGTGCCGATGCTTCACTGTGTTTTTTATTTCTTTATCTTCAAGAAACAGTCGACCCAAATTTGGAGCTTTGTATCATTTGAATAAAACAGTTAAAAGAAAAAATAAAACTAACGTTTTTTTCTTCATTTTCTATTCTAATTGTATTGCTATCTACCCATTCTTTGTGGTATTTGATCATTCATTCATGTATGGTCACAAACTCACTTTAATGACATATCAAGTCTACGCATATACTGTAAATGCTGTTTCATATGCATTAAATATCCCCAACAAATGCCTTTTACAATGACTGATGATAAATATTCCCCTGTGCTTCTCCGTATCCTGTTTGTAATCGCTTCCACAGCTCAGACAAATCAATAAATCAACCTTGTCTCTGATGTTGCCTTTACTGACATTATTCCCACAGTGACGATTTACAATTCACCTCTCCAGTCTTCTTCTTTTGGTAGATACAGAATTTCCAAACAGAAGATAGAGACAGACAGAGAAGGGAATAAAAACAACAAGTTATGCAGATGATTTATCAGCTTAAGTTCTTTTATGGGCTTGTGTAGCGTTGGTGGGCCAGCTGCAGAATGCCGATCATAACCCAATTCGGCTTTCTTTTCTCTGTTTCCCTTTTCTCCATCCCCTTGTTATTAGCAGTACTTTTTGATCTTCTTGTGTAGATAATGTAAGCCCAATAAATAGTTCCCATCCCCCTCTTTCTTTTCCCAGTCCTACTCCGGGCCCAGCGGCTATCAGAGGTCTTTATGACCCATGTGCCCCAAGGGCATGTTGGACCATAGTTGGAATACACACACTCCTTTGATCTCTGCCACTGAGCACTCAAACGAGGTTACCTTTAGATTAGATAGTCATTTACAGAGCAGACTGTGAGGGGAAAGAAAAAATCTGCCTGCAGAGTAACTGCATAAAGAACAATCCTGGCATCATTTAGAAACATGGCTCATACTGTCCAGTAGTTTGTGTGTGTGTGTGTGTGTGATTAAAATGTTTTAATGTTTTTATTTTAACTTTAGAGAGTCATGGTTATTTATTTTACTCACTTCCATTTCATCCCACCCCTGTCCACAAAAATTGACACGTCATGTTTAAAGGAAGATAAAGCTAGATGAAGTTGTTAACAATAAACTTGTACCATCTTCATCCAGTTCATGAAACTAAATTCTATGATGGGCAAAACTGAACAAATGATGTATTTTAATTGGACTGGCAGAGACCTTGGTGTCTCAAACAGCAGCTTTTATGATGCACTGATATATCAGCTGAATATCGTTATCAGTCAGCCGGGCAGATATCAGCCTGCTGGCAAATAAAATGATATTTCCCAGTGGCGGCGAATGAGGATTTCTTTGTTACCCTTTCCAGAAAGAGGGATGAAGTTAAATGTCAATGCATGCCTACCAGCTATGGCTTCATTAGACTTTAGTCATGAGAGCTGTATTAATACTCTTGTGCAGCTCTCAGTGAGAAAGTGATGCCAGGTTAAGTTGCTTAACCTCACTGAATTCTGGCAAAAAAATAAATAAATAAAACAAATCAAGGAAAAATCATATAGACAAGAAAGTTTAACCTTGATTGCAGTAATAGAGCAATTTCTTCAAGTTAATAATCAAGCATCCTCAAAGGGTTTAACTCAAGGATGGCTATTAGGCAGTTTGTCTCAGGTGGCCCTGTGCTTAAGTGTCTCTCAAGTAAACCATGGTTGCCTGCACAGTACTGTCAGTTATCTGGCTGCTTTCCTAGATAATCACAACACACACAAACACACACCTGACCCTTATTCAGCCATATGCCTCTGAACTAACGCTCTGATGTTCACTCTGGTTCTAGTTTTCGTGGTACTAATGCAAATGTACACCCACCAACTGCATCCAAAGTGACACACACATACACAGCAGTGGAGAAGAACTGGTGATCGTTTGGCCCAGCAACCATTACATCATTTGAAATTGAATTCTTGAAGCAGACCTCCCTGTTGGGAGGGTTTCTAATCAGACTTAGGTTCATGGTTGTACAACATAAAGCTTTGACCCAGTATATCTGACCTAGTACAGTTCAGCTACTCCAGCACTGCTCTCCTCAAGTCATGTCTCTTTTTTCAGTGTGAATAAACATATTCAAATTAATGCCTAAAACAGTTCAACATTTTGAGAAATAAAGTTTCTTGATTTTCTTGGATTAAGTTAAGAAGATTGATAACGTTATACGAATAAAAGCTCATAGTCTTCTGGAAAGGCTTTCTACAAGATTTTGGAGTGTGTCTGTGGGAATTTTTGCTAATTCACCTGGAAGAGTATTTGTGAGGTTCACAATCTCTTGTTCATCCCAAAGCTGTTGGATGGGGTTGAGGTCAGGGCTCTGTGTAGGCCATTCAAATTCTTCTATATGATGCCCATGCAACCATGCAATATGGACCCTGGAAACCCATGTCATGAAGCTTCCAGGGCACTGTTATTACATTTATATAAATTCCATAGTGCATCTCAGTTTTGTTGAATTAATTATTAAAACAATCCTAGTGTCCCTGTAGTGCAGTGGTTTACACATTTGTCTTGCAAGCAAAAGGTCCCTGACTTGATTCCAGGTGGTGACAAAAGCCCCTTTCACCATAGAGGGTTGTGTCAGAAAGGGCATCTGGTATAAACTTCACCAAATTACCAGTGTGGATTAAACTGCTTTGGTGACCCCTTGGGGAAAATTACAAGGGAGAAGCTGAAGGTACATTTTCTCAATTATTAAAAAAATCCTATCATTTTAAAAGACAACCAAGATAAATTTGAGCTGACTTTAACTGAGTTCCATTCAATACTGTTCAGCATCCAGTAGTTCAAGAATCCAACAGTGTGATTCCCTTAACAACAATTACTCAATCAGTTAAAATCAGTTCCAGAGACTAAAAACCCTCCTTTCACTTCATGAGGGGGGCTATGGAGTACTTATTCAATATGTAAGGCCTTATTGAAAGCTTTGCCTCGGGCAGATATGCAATTTCTCATTCCCTGTTGTAGCCCTATCATTTAATTTCTCGTCAGAAAATTGAGGTTGTTAATGCTTTCTAAAGTGGATTCTTCTCTTGTTTTTCCTCTATCAAGGATTTCATGTCATTTTCTGTTGCATGCTGAAGTGACAGTCAGACCCATTTTTTCTGTAATGTTTGTAAAGACACTGCATCTTAAACACCTATGGCGATGGGATTGAATGAAACTCCCGAATTCAAAGGTTTTTAGGTGTGGTGCAATACTTCTGTCCACATAGTGCATGTATGATGCTTATATCATATATTTCTGCAAAATATGGAGTCAGAGATATGGAGATTTTGATTATTTTGTTACTATGTTTTGACTGTATCTATGAGTCAGTATGGTATGAATTAAATGTGGGTTAACATTGTATTTTCTATGTTTTTCCCCTGTAAGACTGTAGAAGTGCATTTCCCATAACAGATTCATCACATATATATTTTTATATTTAACTTTTATATTCGATCTCCACAATATAGACTGGTGTGATTCAGCGGTGTTCTTTTTGGATGCCGTGTTTTATAGCGGCTATGTTTCCTTCAGTGATGACAGATATGGAGTCGGTGATTAAATAAGCATGAAACCCTGAGTTTCACCTCTCTCAAAGCGCACACAGACACACAACTAAATTGTCAATGTTAATTTTACACAAGTGTTAAAAATCAGCGGCATGCCAGAGTTTGTTAGCTCAGAGCTCACAGAGTTGATTTAATATGGCTGCAAGTTTTGAACAGCTGCCTTAAACCCTCATTAGCTCCGCAAGTGAGCAAACAGGAGACCTGGCCGACACTTGAAATAATTGTCATCGAAAATCAACAGTTGCTGCACACAGACCATCTCACACATACTTAGACTATACAACGCAAATCATTGTCAGCTTATTGCTGTTGAAATTATCCAGCAATATAATCCAAGGCCCTTACCCGAGTTTTTCAAAGCAGATTGAATCATTCTTTGTTCTGTTAGTTTTTTTTAAATTAAATTTAGATTTCTGTCCTCAAGGATGATATAGCTGCAACAATAAAGTTATATCATGTACTGTATCAGAACAATGCTTGGCTGAGTGCTGCTATGTAAAAGGAGCTTTAACGATGTAAAGTGGGTGGGGAGCTCCAATAAAGCCCACCAGTGATCCCTTTATCTGTCTCTGCATTCCTGTCACAAGGGCTTGAAGTTAAGTTTAAGGTTGAACTTGCTGTCAGCAGTGGGACTTCAATGTTTTGTGCGAGAGTTCTTGTATTTGCAACAATGTGTGTTTTATTTTAGCCCAAATGTTGAACATGTCCTTAAGGCAAATTTTAATAGTAGATATGTGTCAATTTGCCAAGAGCAGAATGAACTCCAGTGAATACATATTTGTGCAAACTGAAAACTTGTTCCTATGTGGCCTTTTATGATTTTGCATTATTTCATTCAGGGATGTTTCTACATATTTTGTTGCCCTAGGCAAGGAAGTTGAGCTTTTCATCAAACATTTTATAAAAATTATGACTTGTAACATTTCAGTAATTCATGCAAGTTTAAATTTGCTTAAGAGCTGGTGTCATGTCCTCAACATTTACTATAGATTAGAAACTTAACAGGAAGACAGGTATAATATGACATGGACATTTAGTTTTTTTAGTATCATCCATCCATTTTCTTCTACTTATCCAATTCAGGGTCACAGAGTGCTGAAGCCTATCCCATCTGTCATAGGATAAGACGTGGGGTACACCCTGGACAGGTCAACAGGCTATTGTCGGGCTAACTCAGTGAAAGAGAGAACTTTTCACACAAATGGCAAATTTAGAATTGCCTATTTACCTAATCCTGCATGCCTTTGGACTGTGGAAGGATGCTGGAGTACCTGCAGAGAACCCAAGCAGGTGAAAGGAGAACATGCAAACTCCACAGAGAAATGGATTAGAACACAGGACCCTCTTGCTGTGAGGCGACTGTGATAACCATCACACCACCATGCTGCCATATTGTTAGCTGTTGGAAGATAAAGTCCATATAAGTGGGTCTTTAAAAGTGGGTGAATCCTGCTTCACAGTGATAGGAACAGTCGACATCAAAGGATCAAAATGCGATGTCGCTATGAACACTTGGTAGCCATAAGCCAGTTTATCCCTGCGGTACCTTTTCTCACACATTGTGCTTAAAACTCATAAAATCAGAAGGATCATGAGGCCCCCGCTTTCACGGTCTGTATTCATTGTGAAACTCAAGATCAAGGGAGCTTTTGCCCTTCTGCTCCACGGGAGGTTTCTGTCCTCCCTGAGCTCACCCGCACAGAGGATGAAGTGGAACAAGCTTCTGATTTGGGCTTTGCTTGCATATCCTGTGCCCATATGTTCCAAACCTGCAGCTGCAGAGTCAGCAATTATGGCTTCAATAAAGATAATGGCATTTAGGACCATATGACAAATTCTCTTCCTCATGCAACCTCTATGACACATTTTAGCCATTATATTGGCTATCTTAGTAATTTCCATTAATTATTTCTGGGTGCACTTTCTAAAGGGTCTAATCTTTCACTGGCATGAAGGACAATATAGTCTAACTGTTTTGACTTAATTTAGACCTTTGTAAATTTAGGTTTCTCCAGACATAAAGACCTAAACCTTTTTGTAATTGTTTTTTGTTTTTCTCTGACTAGTTGAGGTAAAACAAAAATGAAACAGAAACTCCTGATTTATCCTCCAGATAGAAGGTAAAACTGAACAGAGTGAAAATGCCTTTCACGTTTAAAATATACTGCAATACCAATTCCAAAAGGTTGGGCTGTTGCGTAAAATATAAATAAAAATACAATGTAGTGATTTTCAAATCTTATGAATTAATATTTTAATCACAAAAGAACCTACAAAACATATCAAATGTTTAAAGTGCGACATTTTACGACAAAAAATACTAGCAGGCAGACCAGTCCAGCACCCGGACTCTTCTACTACAAGCCCATGTTGTTGTACTAGCAGCAGTATGTAGTTTAGCATTGTCTTGCTTAAAAATATACAGGCTTCTCTGAAAAAGACCTACTCCAGGGGGAGCATATATTGCTTTAAAACCTTTATAAACCTTTCAGCATTGATGGTTCCTTTGCAAATGTGCAAGTTGCCAGTACCATAGGCACTAATGCAACTCCACACCATCAAATATGCAGGCTTTTGAACTGAGTGCTGAAAAGCTGGACGGTTCCTCTCCTCTTTAGTCCAAAGGATGTGGCTCCTATGATTTCAAAAAAAGAAGGTCAAATTCTACTTTGCCTCAGTCCATTTTAAATGAGTTCTGGTCCAGAGGAGACAGTAGCATTTCTGGATCATGTTCACATACTGTAGAGTTTCTTCTTTGCATTTGTGGATGTGCATGGTGAGCTGTGTTCACAGACAATGATTTCTCAACGTGTTCCTGAGTCTATGCAGAGACAGAATTGTGCCTGTTTGCAATGTAATGCCACCTTAAGGTCTGATGATCACAATGATCCAGCATTGGTTTCTGGCCATGTCCTTTACACACAAAGATTCTTAGAGTCTTTCAGTGATATAGATAATGAAATATTCAAAGTTTTTGCAATTGTATGTTGAGGAAATTTTTTTGGAAATTGCTCCAGAATTTGTAGATGCAGATTGCTGGCAGATTGCTGAACCTCTACACATTTTGCTTCTGAGTGACTATGCCTCTGTAAATGTTATTTTATACCCAATCACATTACTGACCTGTTACCGGTTAACCTACTTAGTCACAACATGTTGTTTCTTTTCAGTACCATTGACTTTTCCAGCCTTTTTGTTTCCCTTCTCCCAGCTTTTTGGAGATACTGCTGCCATCAAATTCAAGATGAACTAATATTTTTATGTAATAGTAAAATGTCTCACATTCAACTTTTAAAATTTTTGCATTTTCTTTTGTGACTAAAACATTTGATCATGATTTGCAAATCATTCCATTGTTCATTCATTCATCTACTTCCACTTGTCAATTCAGGGTTGCGGGGGCACTGGAGCCTATCCCAGCTATCATAGGGTGAAAGGCGGGGTACACTCTGGACAGGCTGCCGGTCTGTTGCAGAGCCAACACAGAGAGACAAACAACCATTCGCTCACATATTCACACCTACAGTCAATTTAGAATTGCCAATTAGTCTAATCCCCATTGCATGTCTTTGGAATGTGGGAGGGCTAGTGGCCAGCACAGGCTAACCCAGTGCTCCAGGACTCCAGAAATTAATGGAGACAAACAGCAGGACTCAGTATACAAGTGATATATTCCCTTGTTGAATCACCCTTATTATTTAACTGTAACCAGGAGTGCAAGATACAGACAAATGATTTATGGCTAAAAATAGACAGGTAATAAAATCAGCAGTAATTTTTTGAAATAAATTGTTTACTGTAAGAAAGCAGTTGATAATAAATTACTTTATTACCATATTTGAGTCATAATGTGCATTTGAAGAAGAGGTGGAAGGAAAAGTAACTTATTTAATTATTAATCCCCATGGAACCTTCTCATCAGTTATCCTAGCAGATGTGCATCAAGGATCAACATTCACTATGCAATAACCTGAGAGTTGTGTGTAATTAATTCTGCTGAATGCAGCACTCTGGCTATCTCATTTTATTTCTGTGTCATTATCTAAAGTACCTGCGCATTCTAAAGCTCTGAATTTAGCTCCTAACATTTTTTAAGTCCCAGTATTTTTTACAGGCCTTAATGAAAGTTCAGATGTGCAAATAGAGGTGAAATTGTTTCAATTTGGCTTCCAAAAGAAGAGATTATAAAGTTCTGATGAAAGCACAAATTCCAAACGTAAAATAACCCCGCAAATTATAAAGTTGAATACTATGTGTACCCAGGAGGCCCTTAAAGTGACCCGCTCCACCAGCTTTGAATTACAGAAAAATTACTTATGGCTCTATCATTGCAAGTCATCTGATTTCAAGCAAATCCAACCCAAATGAAAATGTAATTTGCAACTCTCTCTTCCATGCTTACAGTGTGACTCACAGTGACAATATTTTAAAACGTGATGCCAGAATTTAAAAACAGCCTTCAAAGGGGAATGACAAATCACCTAGAAGATCTAAGATAGCACACTTTTCCCTCTTTTACCTCTAAATGTCCCGCAAAGGTCTGGAACTCATTTCTGTCAGTTTTCAGATAAGGACTTGACTTGAGTTTTCCTAACACTCTGCAGAACATAAGCTCAAGCTGGTCGCACAAAGAGCCCATTCAACTACCATGGCAGAAGAATTCTTTCAACACAGATGCCACCTCTCCAGCCACATATAGGACACTATATGTGAGAGACGTGGCAGTAACAAGCATGGAAACCTTTTGGGAGGTCACAGCCATACATAACCCTGGTATGTGTGTTCAAGAGAAAAGGGAGTTTAAAACACAACACTGAGATGAAATGAAGCAGCTCTCTGGACTAAACCACTAAATTGAGATCAGCTTTATTAAGGGCCACTCAAGGGAACGTGTCGGCTTTCAGATTAATCACATTTACTCATGGTTACATGCGCAGGCACACACCATGCTGGCAGAATCAAGAGACTGGTCTGCAATTAGAGCGCAAGTCTTTTGCTAAACCTCTCTTCATCGATCACACTGATGCTGATGGAGCTCATGGCACATGTTCAGCAATTCTTGTCACATTAGAGATGTCAAGAAGACAGTTGTGTGCATCGCAATGCCAAATCAAATACATCATTGCATAGGTGGAGTGTGCCACAGTGCAGTGGGCTCATATCATGGTTTGTGTTGCAAATTGAGCATAATTCTAAGCAGCTGGGAAAGTGATTGTATAATAGCAGATAAACAAAGACATCTCACACTCTGGATGTCCCAAAGCAACCACACTCAAGGGAGGTTTGTTACCACAACATGACTTCCTAGATCGATTATAACAAATTGGTCACTGAAGTGTATTATTTAGGAAATAAAATGAAAGTCTGCATAATGAAACATGATGGCCAATGTTGTGTTTTTTATTTACTTTGTTATTACTGTAACTGCTCAAATGAGTTCTTACGTCCCTGAGGTGCAATTCAAACTGATGAGGATGTTGCAGAGGAAGTCCACTGGTGTCAGTTTTACATGAGGCATAAAACCAGGACCATATCAATATTTGAGAATCATTTAACCTGCAGCAGTGGGATAAGAGTGAATCGGCATCTGGCAGCCGGTCGGTCTCAAACTGTTGGAATGGATACCATGTGCTCCCTCTACCCAAATCGACTGCACTGTACAGCTGTCAGTGGTTGATAAAACTAGCTGGTGTAAGAGAAAGAAAAAGCAGTCATGTCCTGACACCTCGCAACAGATATGAAACACAATTAATTGAGCCCTTCGTCCCCACACTTAGAAGGGAGAACGTGTGTGCACGTAATCTCCAAACACCTCAGTGACACCAGGCCTTAGGGAGTGGAACAAGCCAAGCCCTTTCCACATACTCTGAATTATTTTATCACCCACAGGAGTGACAATGCCTGAGACACATAAAGCATTTCTTTACACCCACCCACCCACACACAAGTATTGTTGGGTGATGATGAAAACAAGCCCTGCTACTAGCTATTCCAGTGAGGAGTATTAAGCAATACTATGTGAAATTCACTTAATTAAAACAATTTTTTTGCATATTATTGATGATTTAATAGAAAGTTAACATAATTAAAACCTCAACCAAAGAAAAAACTCTGAACTTATCTTATTTGCATGTTTACCCTCTTCTTAGCGAAGTGCTGGCTAGTGTTGCTTATTAGCATAGCAATGTTCAGGAAATAACTCTCATAGTAGCTAATTCTAAACTATTTTTAGTGATTTGATGGCTTAAATGAATGATGTCATGATTACTGAAAATGTGAAACTGAGTAGTGCACAGCACCTCCCAAAAAAGTATTGGAACAGGAAGTCCAATTATATTGTTCTTGCTGTTCACTGAAGACCGTATATTTGTTAATAACTTACCCAATACTGGGAGAATGTTGGGGGTAGATTGCACTTTTATAATATTACTAAATTGTGTATTTCCATTTAAGTATAGATAAAGTTGAAGGTTTTTTTTTTAGGAAACTTCAGTTTATATAGTCCTAGTCATAGTAAAAAGAAGCTCAATTTCAGTAAGTTATAGCATTATAACGCTGCACACATGCTTATTGCATCGACAGGTCTTTGTGTGAAGGAGTTGTTTTACAAGAAAAGGAGGATTTTTTTAAAGGGGTAGTATTACTATAAATTATATATAAATTCTTGTAACCATGGCATATAAAAATAGACATGAAACTGCTAATCAAGTTAAAAGGCCTATATCTGAGACATTTATTATATTTGCCCACAGCGCCATCGAGGCTGCCTGTTATCACTAGACCAAAGACCAAATAGCTTGGCAGCAGCACAAGCCCTGGACATATGTTCTCAGCTTTCAAGCAGAAGCTGGATTGTCTTTGGCCATTTAACCAGCTCCAAAGTGACACAGAAGTTGCAGTGATGTCACAAAAGGGTGTTAATGACCACACTGCACATCACATCAGCATATTTCCAATGAACAACCAAAGGCACAAATACACTAAAGTAATAATATAGTATTAATGTCTTGATATGGGAGTCTAAAACTAGTTGACATTTTATATATTTTTTTTATTTTTAAGTTTATATTTTGTAATTTTATACATTTTTTATCCTGGGTGTATTTTGGGCTTCTAATTATTTGCTCTGGCATTGCTTGTAAGAGGACACGCATGCACACTCACATGCTTAAGAATTAGCATTTAGCTGTTTAAATAGCTGACACAGGACATTGGTTGTGCTCCTTATTGACCTATCACAGCTGAATCAATCACTAAATTAGAAAACAATGGTGTATTGTTGAAGCTTCAGATAATAATCAACACTGTCACTCAAATTGAACATGCTTGGCAATATCCTATAGTTTTATGATGAACAAAGCGAACAAACAGACTCTTGTGTCTAGTATTCATTATGTCACTAAAACTGAAATGCCTAGAATTTGGTCAGTGTGCCTCTGCCTTAACCGATAAGAATGTGTGTAACAAACACTTTAAATGTTCTACAACCTTCCTTATAAAGCTTTATGCTTGACCTTAACTTATGAAGCCCCTAAGGAAAAATGGGTCCAGGTTCTTATGGGCTAAACTTGTGTGACTGTGACATTTGACCCCACAATCTTGTCAGTGTCATCAGTTCTTCTACTCATTATATATATTAACCACACAAAGTCTTAACCTTACAAAATATCCGGCAAAGATCCAGCTGCCGAGTCAGTTCCCAAGGTACTAATATTTTCATTGATAACCTCATGTGGCCTTGACCTCCGACCCCATGTCTTCAAAAACATTATCACATTTTCTACCCATCATAAGTATTAACCACACAAAGTTTGGTAAAAATCCAGCAAACTAGTCAGCTCCTGTAGCAGTAACAAGATTTGTAGCGGATTTGCACGGACGACCTCAAAATGTAATCCCTTTGTGGTGGAGGCATTACTATAGACTCTATGAAAAAGATGGGCACACTTTCAGGGGTCTGAAAAGTGCTGATGTAAAGGTAATTTAAACCTGCATTTTTACTAGTGGCCAGCAGGAGGTGACTCCCCTGGTTGTGAAAAGAAACCTGTTGGTAGAGAAATTTGTGGATAAACGGCCCATGACTCCATTGATGTATAGCCTCAGTGAACTCTTTCCTAGTGAGTGATGAATTTATGGTTTTATTGCTTACTTGCTTTAGGGCAGGGGTCTCAAACCGCCCTACTTCCGACCCTTGATTTGATGTCAAAAATATGATGCAGTGTGGCCATATTGTATTATATTTTTGACATCATGAAGTAGGGAGTGTGGGCTGGAAGTGGCCAGTGTGCCAGGAGTTTGAGACCCCTGCTTTAGGGAAACTTGTGATTGGTCACTAGTATAACAGTCAGATTACCCTGTGCTTGTGATGTTTGGTGTCAAAAAGCTGAGTTGGAAAAGCCAAAAATGCTCAGTTTGAGGCTTCAAAACAAAAACTTCACACTCTAGTGGGTAACATCACAATGGCTACATCCATCTTTTATATTCAGTCTGTGTACTTAAGACTGAATTGGCTGCTCACTTCAAAATAAAAGCACTTCCTGTCAACACTCATAAATCTGTAAAGAGCTATCTGTATGCAACTCCTCCTGATGATTTTTAGTGATTAATGTGAATGCTGTGGTTATTAAATGTAAATAAATGGTGGTCTGTTTATTTAGTTTTAGAGGCTTTTGACATGTTCCAGGGACTGTGGGTCTTTTGTTGGATTCCATTACTTTTTCTCTCCCCTAAGGAGCTGAGACAGCATGCACTCAGTGGAGATCTTCCAGAGAGAGATGCATAGGTGCATTGTCAGACAAGGATATCACAATAATTCACACCAAAATAAAAAATAAACTAAAATCTCACCCAGTGTGTTCAACAAAGCAAATATCTCATATTTAGTGGCCACAATTTATTCATCATGATCCCACCTCATATGTCTCCACAACCAAATGATCTAATTTTTGTACATTAATAACTTGTGGCCTCACACTTATATTTTCCCCACCAATGTCAACAGGGGTGCTCTGTAATTTCCTGAGCTTGTCCTTAAATACAGTCCAGGGTTACCATAAATTTGCCTGCAGGCGTCTATTTTTAAAAACTACAAGTTTCTTCAAATGCTAAAATCTAATTGCCAATTCTCTCCTTTCTTTGTATATTATTTTAACCTTGTTACCAAAAACTTAGCTGTGGATTTAATTTTAATTAACTGCTTGTTGGAGTTAGACGTGCCAGGTTGTGCCTCATTCATCACAAAACACAAAGCATAAAACTAGCAAAAGGAAAATATTTAAACCCATTTCACCATCCAGCTTTTGAATGACTCTTTCAGCACTGGCCCAAGGTTTAGCTGTCTTTGACTTGATGAATTGCTGTTACTTTGCAGTTATTAATCAGTGATTTTCAGCTATTTCCTGCTGGAACCCAAACAGTTGGCTTTAAGTGTAGCAAAGATAAAGATCCTCTCTTACTCCTTAATTAGTCAGCATCAGATTCTGTCTTTGGCAGGAACCATGTCATTTTAACATCTGGAAGTAGCTTGATGCCAGCACCTTCTGAACAATTTGAGCCTTTTTTAACTATATGTGATATGTGTTACTGAGAATTTGTCAAACTTTCAAACTCAAGACATATAATATTTGGCCAGTATGTAAGATTCATATTTAAATTTGTATACTTTTCAATGCTTTAAGGGTATTTTTTTCACACACATGCCAGATGTGAGCATTGGAGCCAAATGAATTTCACATCTTTATTTTTGCACTTTTTTCTCTTATTGTTTTGTACTAGATACTGAAATTTTGTGTGACGCATCACCCTCCTACTGCAGTGCCAAGTGTGGTTGCTTATTTATGTTTGTGTGGGACGGGGGGGTTCTAAAAACATAACACACACATTAATCAAATCCCTTAATCTACTCCATCCTGCCAATGGCTTGCCCTATGAAGAACTAATGAGTCACAACTGGTGGTCAATTTTTTCTTCATTTTAGTCTGTATATGTCTGCAATTTTTGTAAGCTTAAAAAAATTGTTATTTGATGGAATGCCTTGTTTGCATGGGTTGTTTTAAGTGTAATAGAGTTCTCTCTAGTAGACTGATGCTTGTCAGCAGCAGTAGTTCTAAACACTGGATGGCTGAGAATTCATCGAAGCCCAGAATCTTTTCCTGCTGATCACACAAGAGATTTTTTTGAATGGAAAACCTCGATCTTAGCTGTAAAATACCAATGTGATTTGCAAATCCCATTTCTAGAAAAGTTAGGGTATTTTCCAAAAATGCAATAAAAATAAAAATCTCACACGTTAATTCATGGGAACCTTTTTTCAACATACTGTACAAAACTACAAAGAAAAGATTTTCATTATTTTTACTGACTAACTTCATCTTATTTTGTAAATATAGAAAAATGTGGAAATTGATGGCTGCAACACACTAAACAAAAGTTGGGACAGAGTTAGAATAAAATTGAAAAGAGCACAAAATATTCACATAGCACCAGTTTGGAAGACTCTACATTAGGCAGACTAACTGGGAGCAGGTGAGGTGTCATGATTGGGCCTAAAAGTAACCTTTATCACAGGCTCAGTGTTTGCAAGCAAGGATGGGTCGTGGCTTACTCCCATGTGCCCACATTCATGAGAGACCTGTTAATCAGCCCAAAAGGAACATTTCTCATTACAAGATGGCAGAGAATTAAGGTCTTTCAACATCTCATAATATTGTGAAAGTGTACCTTCAGCTTCTCCCTTTATCCCCAAGGGGTTTCCACATTGAATTAATCCCCACTGATGATTTGGTGGATGTTTTATGCCCTTCCTGATGCAACTCTCTATGGTGAAAGGGGTTTGGGTCCCCACCTGGAATCAAACCAGGGACCTTTTGCTTGTAAGGCAAATGTGTAAGCCACTACACGACATAGACATTGCATTATATTTAAGATTCAGAGATTTTACCAACATTTCAGTGCACAACTAGAAAGGTTGGAAATGAATGTGCTTGATCTTTGAGCCCTCATGCAACACCACCGAAAAAACTGTCATACTGCTGTGACAAATATAGCCATGTGGGATGGGGAGTACTTGGAAAACCATCGCCACTTAACACAGGCTATTGCTGCATCCAGAAATGCAACTTCAAATTGTAATACATCAACTCAGTGCTGAAACACTGCCAAGTTCTCTGGGCCGAAGCTCATCTCAGGTTTATTTAACCAGTAAGTGAAACTCTTGATATTAAGAAATTCTTTTGTGAGAGTGTCCTCGGCTGACTTAGGCAGCATTAAACTCTTGTGGTGAGGCAGCAGTGCAAACCACAGGTCCAATGAGTTCTCAGTGTCAAATATCATCCAGATTGTTATCAGTGAAAAATGCAAAAGTCAGCATCTGTATGGTATGAGGGTCCATCAGTGCCTAAGGCATGGGTGAATTGCATGTATGTGACGGTACCATTGACTCTGAGGCACATATTAGGATTTTTGTGATATGCTGCCATCAAGGTAGTGTTTCTTCCTGCAACAGCCATGCTTATTTCAGCAGGACAAAGCCAGACCACATTCTGCACGGGCTACTACAGTGTGGCTTTATTCACACACAGTGTGTGTACTTTACTGGTCCGCAGTTAGTCAAACTCTTTCTCCGATTGAAAATGTTTGACACATCTTGAAGAGGAGAATCAGATAATGGGCCACAGACTGTTAAGCAGTTTAAGTGTTTTATCAAGCAAGAATGAACAAGATTTCTAGTAGCAAAACTACAGCAATTATTTTCCTCTGTTCCCATTGGTTAAAAAGCATTGTTAAAAAGTAATGGAATACAATAGTAGACATGCCTCTGTCCCAGATTTTGTTAATGGTGTTGCTGCCATCATAATCAGACAAGTTTGTACATATTTACAAAATAAAATGAAACTTGACAGTAAAACAACTAATAACCTTTTCTTTGTACTGTTGTCACATAAATAAAGGTTTAAATGAATTAACATTTTATTGCATTTTGGAAAATATCTCAGCTTTTCTAGAAATGGGTTTGTGATGGTTTGTGTAATCAAAGCACTGTATAAGATTTATCAAGAATCAGATGGAGGTCTAGGAGGAAAACGTTGCAAGTTTATATTCATGACATGAATACATAATACTTAGAATTACTGAATAAAATGAATAAAATGCTATAAGAAATCTAACTGGGAAAAATGGCAATAGCCACAAAAATATGACTCAATATTTCACACTAAATTACAGCAAAACAGAAAGACTAAAATAATAATAATAATCAGTGGATTAAATAGGGTCATGAGTTGGACCTCAGAAGCAGTCACAGAAAAAGGTGAGCAGTCAGTATTGGTTATGACTACAATTATAAAATATAACAACCCCAGAATAAAAGCAAGGACCACTTTATTTGCACAAAAAAACTCTACAGACAATTTCCATGGCATATTTTGGAAGTCAGGTTTTACACAATGTCCTTAGCTTTTCACCCCTTTCTGTGAAATAAACGTTTAGCCTTTAGTCATTGTAGAGTTTTTTTTTTAAACTTGCACAATAACGACTGAAGCGAGCCAATTTCCCACAAACTAGTTTGACAGAAAAGCTGTATTCTGAGTTTGAGAAGCCAAAATGGAAAGAGCTAGGATTTGTTAGGCTTTTGTCTTTGGTTTCCACCAATTTATGGTTTTGCTCCTTTTAAATCACACTGATGACCATATAATACCTCAGAGGTCAGGACCTCTATTGTAACCATATCTCTGCTTAGTCTTTTCTTTGAGCTGGTTAAAATCCATCAAAAGTACACAGTGACAAGACAATGATTCATTCTTTTGAATCTACACTTAAATTCATGTCATTCCATGTTGAAATCCCCAGATATAAATTTTATTACTGAAATCAAAAACATACTCTATATCAAAGGTAGGGACCACAACAGATTTATGATCTTAAGACATGTTCCTGTGGTGCCTTTTCCAAGTTGGCCAGCCCTGCAAATGCATCTACAGAGAACTGCAGTCGTCACTGGTCACTCAGGGATTTGCACCTATCTTCCTTCTCGTCTTCTCTTGGACATCCAACACAGAACGGTCTTTGTCAGACCTTAAACATGGCACTCACAGGCCTCATCTGACTGTTTAATAGCCCACAAAGAGGCCAATCTCCATACATGAAGTGCTTTTTTTTGGCAAGTAGAACATACCATATGAAGGTGTTTAGTAAGAAATGTCTTCCTCGTCATGGCAGCAGAAGAAATAGTGAGGAAGAAAGAAAAAAGAGCCAGCACGTACAAGTGCAGCAAGGGCTTGATGTAGTGTTGAAAGGCTGGCTCATTTCCAGTGTCCTATGTGGTATCGTGCGATAGGCAAATTATGGATGATATATCATGTTCCACCCCACACATTCGCCGTTAATTATCTACTTGGAGGGTCCTGTTTGATACATATGTATTCTGTGTTGTCAGATATAGAAATAATCTGGCATCATTAAAAAGATGTATGGCGAATGTTGTGTGGCCAAATATGATTGATTTTCAAGTGGGTTTCAAATTATTTTATCAAAATGACACTATCAAAAGTCAGTGACTGAAAATACACTTTTATGTAGTCAAATGTGAAAGCATAAGAAAGCATGGAAAAGTAAAATCATCCAAACACTGAACAAAACAAAAGTTATCTCAAGCTTTTGTTACTGCAGACAAACAAATGTTTGCTTTTGCATCAAATAAAACTTTGCTGCAAAAGTATGTATTAGGCTTAAAATAAATAAACACATACATCATGGAAACCGTGAACTTGCAGGCAGCAATTCAAAATATAATAGAAGTGCAGCAGATTTTTTAAATAAAATAAAATAAAAAAGAAGCTCCAATGATCAGTTGGTATTTACCCTTTCTGAACAGGCAAAACACTTCATTGGATTAGGCAATTTAAATGTTCCAGTAATAAAGGAGCACTATTCCCCTCCACACTCAAGAAATTGGGTGCGGTCCATCGATCCCCAATAAAACATCTTCAAAAACACATTTTGATAGCTACATCTTAAATTTTCTGAGCTCAGCCTTTATCTTTCTACAGACACCAATATGCTTCGCATAAATCTGTCATTGCCCAGCATATGTATTTCATAGAAATGATCTGAAGTCAGAACTGTTGAAGTGATCACCAGACCTCACTATCATAGCTCCATTGAAGCTGATGAATAAAAGTAAGGCAGTAAAGTAATACTTGAACATTTTTGATAATGAACTTATTTGTTTACTTACCAAAAGTTTCTTACACCAACCATGAAATAGTTCAACACATAAACCTCCAAGAAACCACAATATGAAGACCTTTTTCCGTTGTCAGACTGGAGAAAGCACAGGTGGACTTAATCACCCAAACCAGCATGGATAAAAGCAAAACCTCCTGTAGGTCAAATCCAGCCATTCCTTGATATTCCTGTGCATTACCTAGTATGGCAAATTAGTTTGTCCCAAAATAAAATTTATGTATTTTGCCTCTGGCCTGTTGTGCTATTTATCCTTCTAGAATATTTTGGTGTGAGTTGCACATAGTTGGGGATGTCTGGCCTTTTACTGGATAGCATGGTGATTCAGCGGTCAGCATTGTCACTTCACAGCAAGAAGGCTTCTGGTTTGAACCCTGGCTGGAAACTCTGTGTGAAATTTGTAAGTTTTCCCTGTGTCTTCTTTATGCGCTGCAGCTTCCTCCCACACTCCAAAGACATGCATGTTAGAAAACTTATTCTGAACTGGCCATGGATGTAAGGCAGATGAAGAGTATAGTTAATGCATAGTCTGGTTAAAATATGATTAGTCTAAAAGCACTTTGAGTGGTCAGTAAGTCTAGAAAAGTGCTAAACTATGTTACATTACATTCTAATGGAACCAACCTGCTCTTGACTTTTTTCTTTCAGTGAACTACACCCACAAACTGTATCACTCTGTGGGACAAATACATGTGTCATAACAAGAGAATCATTACAGTGTAACAGGATGAAACATTTAGAATATCCCTCTCAGGTGAGCTCTAATGTCAGATATTTGCCTGCCTTCGGGTACACAGATTTCACACCCTCCCTGAACCCACAGCTTCTCTATCATACCTCTACAGTGTCACCCTGCGCCTCAGTCATGGAGCTTAACACAGTCTCACAAACATCACCCCCCAC